>CAIGRQ010142387.1:0-13316 GCA_903798375.1 Fraxinus sp. D2006-0159
ACATCAAATTAGTGTTCATTTCAATCCTTTTGTCTTACAAATTTACATGGTACCAGAGCCTAAATGGCTGAATCAGATAATCAATCATCAACTGTTCCACAAAATACAAATCAAAACGATAATGCAGCAGTTCATGATCCAAAACACTTCAGCAGTCCATTTTTCATTGGTAACAATGATGGCACTGGATCTATTCTAGTGACTCATATACTTGACGCAAATAACTATCACTCGTGGGAAAGATCAATAAGGAGAGCTCTCAAAACTAAGAACAAGCTGGAATTATAGATGGTAGCATCCAAGAGCCTCAATAACCAAATGATCCACTGATGGAGCACTGGCTCAGGTGCAATGATATTGTAATCACCTGGCTCCAAAACACCATGGTTGTGGACATCAAATGCAATACCACGTATGCTAAAACAGCCTATCAACTATGGCAGGAGTTAGAACAATGCTTTGCACAACAAAACGAACCTAGAGTTTTTGAGATTAAGCGAGCCATCACAGTTTTGGCACAAAATCAAGATGCTGTAAGTGTATACTTCTCCAAATTTAAAACTCTGCTTGATGAACTGATGAACTATGAATAAGTTCCTAGCTGCACCTGTGGAGGTTTGAAAATTGTAGTTGAAAATCAGAATCGTGATTGGGTGATGAAGTTTCTAATAGGGTTAGATGACTCTTACAAGGCCATTAAGGCACAAGTACTTCTAAACAAACCATTCCCTTCCTTGAATGAAGTGTATGCTATGATTCAACAATAGGAGAAGAGGAGACAAATATTGAATGATGGCTCTATCACTGAAATAATGGCATTACTGGCAAAGGAGAACTTCAAAGATAATGTCAGACAGAATTCATTTTCAAAAAGGAGAGATAGCTACTATTGTACTTTGTGCAAGGTAGCAGGTCATTCACTAGAAAGGTGCTTGAAGGATCCAAACAAACCCATATGTTCTCACTATAAGATGCCAGGCCACACTGCAAACAAATTTTTCAAGCTTCATGGATATCCACCTGGCCACAGATTTGAAGCAAGAGGCAAATATACACCAGCAGCAAACCAGGCCTCCATCTGTTTACCTTCGAATCAAGAGCAACAGAACAATAAGGCCAATGTGTCTATAACTCAAGAAGAGTACTCTCACTTGATGGCTATCCTGAAATCATCAACTAATCAAAACATAACACCTTCAGCAAATCAGGTTCAAAGTATTGTTGTCTCAAATTCAGACAATGCCCTTCCAAAAATTTCTAGTATATCACTTTGCTCAAATAATTTTAATTCTACAAAACCAAACAAATCTGCTACTCCTTGGATATTGGATAAAGGGGCAACAGATCATATGATCTGCAGCCCATCATTTCTCTCTTCTATCAAATCCAAAGCTAACTGTTCAGTAAGTGTACCAAATGGAACAGTTGTTCCAGCAACGTGTGTTTGAACAGTAAACATCACAGATAAATTAATTCTTCAAGATGTCCTATGTGTTCCTTCGTTTTCATTCAATCTTATATCTTTTAAGAAACTTACTCAATCACTAAATTACTGTGTTGTTTTCCTTCCAAATGTTTGTTTTATATAGGACCTTTCGACTTGGACAACGACTGGAATGGGTAAAGCAAAATATGGCCTCTATCAAGTCCTAACTTCAGTAGTTTCACCTATGGCCCTTCAGGAAACCTTGAATCATTTGACCAACACATCTCCTTTTGCAGCATCTGCTATCAATCGTGAAAATGAATCTGACATTTGGCATTATAAAATGGGACATCCATCTAATTCTGCTCTAGCTCTTGAAGATTCCATACCCAAGAGAAATTCACATAATAAGCCCTGTTTTGTATGCTCTCTAGCTAAGTTACATAGGCTTCCATTTTCAGTTAGTCAACATAAATCTAAGAATTGTTTCGATTTAGTTCACTGTGATATTTGGGGACCTTGCAATGAAATTAGCTATGATGGTTCATGTTATTTTCTAACTATAGTTGATGATCTTAGTAGATGTACCTGGGTGTACGTGCTAAACTTAAAATTAGAAGCCACCAATGCTTTGCAAATTTTCTAATAACTGATAGAAAGTTAATTTCAAAACAAAATCAAAGTCATTAGAAGTGACAATGGAGCTGAGTTTAATATGAAACAATTCTATCTTGATAAATGAATCATCCATCAGTGAATTTGCGTTGAAACTCCTCAACAAAATGCCATTGTTGAGAGGAAACATCAACACATACTAAACGTTGCAAGAGCCCTAAGATTTCAGAGTGGAATCCCGTTGAGATATTGGAGTGATTGTGTCCTCACAGCAGTCTATTTGATTAACAGGACTCCCTCAGTAATTCTAGGAAATAGAAGCCCCTTTGAAATACTATTCCAGAACAAGCCTACATATTCTCATCTTAAAGTTTTTGGATGTCTAACTTATTCAACAACACTCATAAATGGGAGGCACAAGTTCGACTCTAGAGCTAGAAAATACATTTTCTTAGGATATCCATTCAGCGCCAAAGGTTAGAAATTACTTGATTTTGAAACCAAAGGTTTTTATATCAAGGAATGTTATATTCCATGAGACTATTTTTCTTTACAAAGAAGTTAAATCCACAAAAATACTCGTTCCACCAGATCCGCTAACCTATGTTTTCCTCAAAATACTGCCACTTCATTCTCAAATGACTTTTACAAAGAAGGAGAAAGTCAAACAGAACAATCACCTGATCCTACAGAATCTATAGAGCATTCACATACTAATAACCTTCAAGTTGATCATATCTCACAGCAGCCAAATCAGCCTGCACCTGATAGTGGTCAAGCCATACCTCATTTACCCAGAAGATCCACTAGACTTCGAAAAACTCCTGCAAGGTTGCAGGACTTTGTATGTCAGCAAGCCAGTTTGCTTCCCCCATTGCAGGCATTGAACAAGGAAAAAGGTTCCATTCTTTTTGGTAGTCCTTTTCCTCTCAAATCTACTATTTCATATGAAAAATTATGTGCACCTCATAAGGCTTTTATCTCTTCCATAACCACACAATGTGAACCAAAAAAATACCAAGATGCTAAAAAATTCTTTGAATGGTGTAAAGCCATGAAGAATGAGATTAATGCTCTTGAGTTGAATGACACATGGGTCATGGTTAATTTGCCACTCAACAAGAAGGCAATAGGGTGTAAGTGGGTTTACAAACTGAAATTTAATGCTGATGGAAGTGTGGAGAGACATAAAGCCAGGCTGGTGGCCAAAGGATACACTCAGCAAGAAGGCTTGGACTACAATGAAACCTTTTCACTAGTGGCAAAACTTGTCACTGTTAGAATGCTCCTTGCTATTGAAACCATTAAGGGTTGGTTCCTATACCAATTGGATGTAAACAATGCTTTCTTACATGGTGATTTGACTGAGGAGGTATATACGGAACTTCCTCCAGGATATGGCTATGCTAGTAGATCAAAAGTGTACAGACTTTACAAAAGCTTGTATGGACTCAAGCAAGCCTCAAGGCAATGGTACTCAAAGTTGTCCAATTTTATTGTGTAGCATGGTTTTATTCAATCAAAAGCTGATTACAGCTTGTTTGTTAGATCCACTCAAGATTCATTTGTTCCAATTTTGGTTTATGTGGACGATATAATTATAGCAGAAAATTGTTTAGAAGCCATAAACAATCTCAAAGCAGCACTTGATGCTCAATTCAAGATGAAAGATCTGGGAAAGCTAAAGTATTTCCTAGGTATTGAAGTGGCTAGATCGAAAGAGAGAATACACATTTGCCAAAGGAAATACATTTTGGATATCTTGACAGATTCAGGAACAATATGATCAACTCTAGCTAGAGTGCCACTTGATCAAAACATAAAATTGTCCAAAGAAGAAGGTGAAGTACTTGCTAATCCATCCATCTACAGAAGGATGATTGGGTGCCTATTATATTTAACCATAACAAGGCCAGACATTTCCTATTCCATTCAACTCTTAAGCCAATACATGGATCAGCCAAGAAAGCCTCATCTCAATGCAGTACATAAAGTGTAAAGATACCTTAAGAGAGCTCTAGGACAGAGACTATTCTATCAATCTACGTCTGAATTACAATTGAAAAGATATTCAAACTCAGATTGGGGAAGTTGTCTAGACAGTAGGAGAATAGTTACAGGATATTGTGTCTTTATTGGATCATCCCTAGTGTCCTAGAAATTGAAGAAACAGAATGTAGTATCAAGGTCTTCATCTGAGGCAGAGTATAGGGCGATGGCTAGTGTTTGTTGTTAATTAACTTGGATGAGATATCTGTTTAAGGATTTGAAGGTCAAACACACTCAAGCAGCCAACATATATTGTGATAATAAATCAACCATCTACATTACCACAAATCCCATCTTTCATGAAAGAACCAAACATATAGAAATAGACTACCATCTAATCAGAGATAAGATACAAGCTGGAGAAATTGCCACTGAGTATGTGCATACTAGTTCACAAACTGCGGACATTCTGACCAAATCATTAGGTTCTGAAAGTTTTCATCTTCATATGGTCAAGATGGGAGTAGCAAACATTTACTCTCCATCTTGCAGAGGGTTGTTGGACGATAAAACACGAGTTGAGATGGTAGAAGAAGCAAAGTAGCTGGCAGCCTAATCATTCCCTCAAAGCTTCATCAGCTGTTGATTGTACAAAGGAATGTGCTAGAAGAATTGGTGGTCTTGCAATCCGTTAGCCTCGCACACAGATTTGTTAGAAGAATGTTCTTTCTTGTTTTGTAACTGATTTTGTCCTTTTTCTCACCTCAAGTGTATAATTTATTAAATAGATTTTGAGTTTTATCTCATAGAAAATTAGTGTTCATTTCAATCCTTTTATCTTACAAATTCACACTTTTGAAAATGCTCTTCGGTTGTCAATGGTGTAAGTTAACATTGTTGTCTATTGGGATGTTTGGATGTTTTGTGGCTCTTTAACTATCATACTTCATTGTTTGGTCTGACTTTTTTGAGATGGTAATATGATAAGCAAGGAACAAGATAATTGAAGTTTATGCAATTTCAGGCTACATGGGCATGAAATCTATTGAGTTAACTTGTTTTTGGATCCTTCTGGGAAGGATAGATTTATTTCTTTTAATTTGGATGCACTGTTGCATTTCAGTATTTTTCACTAACATAAAACCACCGTGGGTGAAGTTTGCCAATAGCTTACTATCGTTGTATTAAATACAGGCTCAAGGGAATACTATTTGTTACAATTGATCAAAGTAGACCCTTTTCGGATCAAGGTCCGTTTGATGTTGTGCTACATAAGGTGAGCTTTGCTCATTGTTTCGCCACCATTTCAATTTTCTAATGTAATTTTACAAGGATGGGACTTTAATAGACGTGAACATCATTGGATTCATTGGAATTTATTTTTATCATTATTGGACCCTATTTATTTTTATCGTTATAAGACCTCAACATTTATGTTTTCTATTTTTATTGTTATTGGATTTATAGTAGTGGGTTGACCCAAACCCGTCATTTACCTAAGTTTTCACTATTTATATTGTTTTTACATTGTAGAAATGATTGATAAAAATTAAGATTGGCATTGCCACTTTTCTTCCCTTCTCCTACGTCTTCTTCCTTCTTCACGGCTTCTTCTCCCTCCATTTCTTCTACCACTACTTTCTTCCTGCAACTCTAGTTCTGCTATTGATCCTACATCAAATTGGTATCAGAGCCAAAAATCCTACATCCAACTGCCTGTAATCCGTTCATTCACCAGAGTCCATAGGTAATTATTCTTCATCTTCAAACAGGACAAATACCGTAACATACAGAAAATTCAAAATTGCTACCGTAAAGTCCAAAATCCGCCCGTCTATTCCACCAAACCACAGCCCACCAACAGTTTACCACTTAATTCTACCTCAATTCATCACCTTTAACCCAAAGTCCATTACATCGCATCAACAGTTCACCTCACCAACAAAAAAATAAAAAAATAAAATATATTTATACAACCACTACCCCGTAGCCACCGCCTCAACCTTTACCGGACTCAGTACAACCATCACGCCACTGAACCGCATCACCAAATCATCTGTAACCTCAAGAAAAAAAAAACCTACAGCTGCCCGCAGACAGTAACCCAGAAAATTCACTGGCTGTATCTAATCGACGACCCATGAAATTGACTCACCTCACCGGTAGCACCTAATTTGTCATGGATTGGGCCATTATTTATTATCTAGTGGGCTTGTATTAGGTGGTTTAGCCCAAGCCTAATTTTGTTCCCCATATAGGTTGAAGTTGGAGATGAATTGAGGGTGAATTGAAGAATTGGCTTGTTGCCAAACCCCTCTCCCGTCTTCTCCTTCTTCATCTAAGCTAGCCCAAAGCCCTTTTATTGTTTTGGTCTATATTAGGTTGTATTGAAACTTTGTAAAGGGAAATGGAATTTGATGAATCGGCTTGTTGCCAAACCCATCTCCCGTCTTCTCCTTCTTCATCTACAATCTGCCATCTTCTTCCTTTTCTGCCCTCTAGTTTCTTCCTCTTCACTATTCTTCTTCTTCTATTCTATTCTTCTCTCGGTTCTCTCTCTTTCTCCAGCTTCTTCTACGTTCTTCTTCTCTTCTTCTACTTTCTCTGTTATTTCTGTTCTTCTTCTCGGTTCTATCTCTTTCTCCAACTTCTTCTACGTTCTTCTTCACTTCTTCTACTTTCTCTGTTATTTCTGTTCTTCTATTCCTCTTCTTCTATGTTCTTTCTCTGCTGGCTGTGATTGTCTGTGAAGGGTATGCAATTTCAGTTTCTCTTTTCAGTTTATATTTTGCTGTTTTGGTGTAATTTTAGTTCAATCAATACAATGGCAGTTGGGTTATTGAATCTCAGTTTACTATATTAAATTGTTGGTGTTGTTCTGATTAAGTTCAGTTAAGTGTTGAGTATTGAATTTAGTTTCATTATTCTGGTTTAATTGGTGTTTGATTGAGTTTTGGTTAAAGTTGAGCTCCAACCGTAACATAATTCACCAGGACCTTGCAGTACTTAAAGGAGATGAGTCGAACCCACAAAGAGGACGAACGGACCAGTACCAGAGGAAACGACTCGCACGAAGTCCGTACCAGCCTCCAATATTTTGGGCCTTAATTTAATTGTAACCTGTCTAGTTTTAAATTAGGGTTACCTTGTACGTGGGCTCGATTTTTGGACCCTAATTTTTGTAATTTATTTTATTTTGGGCTTGGTTTTTGCCCCATTTGCTTTTAGTTTCCCAAAAAGAAGGTGAAAAAAAAAAGGGAAAAAAAGTGTTTATTGTCAATTGGGTTCAATATATAAGTTGTCTCAGTTTGTGTCTCGTTTATTTAGTATATCTTAATTTTTGTACTTTGGGCCGCAATTTTTATTATAATGTGTAACTTGACCTAGTTGAAAAAAAAAAGGTGCAAAAAAAGGGGAAAAAAAAAGAGCGCAAAAAAAATAGAGAATAGTATTTTCTAATATTTTTGTAAGTACACCTCTCGTTAACTTGTTGATTGGCACATTTACTTCGGCAAGCAAAATGAGGAGCTACTATTTCTTTTTCTCTGGACATCAATTACTTGGTGCTCATTTGCTTCGACGGACAACAGGGACATTACTATTTCTTTATCTTTGGTTTACATTACTGTTTCGTTATAAAATTGCGTCAATTAAGTTTTTGTGTTGCTATTATTCCAATTTTACCTACAAATTCACATCACTAAATCCATAATCGTGTTATTCGCCCGTTTTTATCCTACTTATTTTACATCTTAACCGTGTTATATTCTCATTCATTCTACGTGATTAAATTGTTGATTCCTATTTGACCTTTGCTTTACTATTTTACATAGATCAGCGGTATTAGCTTGTCATATTTGAATCTACATAATCCAAAAAAAATAATAAATAAATAAATTTCAATCAGGTTTTTATTTTCGACTTTAAACTGAGTTGTCAATTGATCTCTCTATACACTTCATTTAGCTAGTAGTACGTTGCGTGCATTTGCGTAGTGGTCACCTTGTTACATCTAGTTCTCGTAACCTGACCATGGACCCATCTCAACTTGATGTCCTCACTCGTCAATTAGCACAACTTGTCACTAGCCAACAATAGTTACAAACTCAATTCGCCATTGTCCAAACTAACATGGCCGCTACTTGTGAGGAAACTAGAGACTTAACTACTAGGCTGTCCACCTTTGAACAACCCCACATTCGACTGAAGCTGAAAACTCGGAAGCGTCTAGTAATAGACATTATCGTCCATCTAAGGTAGCCGACAACACGTTAGGCATAACCGTAGGGATAGACATCACGTTCGTGAACGAGAACGAGAGCATCACCGTCATGATACTCAATATCCTCGTCACAACGATGAACGTTCCTTTAGAAACATTAAATTGGATGTCCCAACCTTGGATGGTTGTTTAGACCCTCAGGGTATTTACTCAATGGGTTAGAGATATGGACCGTTTCTTCGCTTGGTATGGGGTCCCAGAAGATCGGAGAGTTCAATTTACTGGTCTGAAATTAATTGGTACCCGAGTTGAGAAAACCTTTTCACAAAAGGAACTCCTAGAGCGACATCATGCTCATCATGTTGGGAGTTGGGATGAAATGAAGCGTCGACTTCAAGAGAAGTATCTATCCCAATCGTATAAGGGTTATTTGGATCAATGGAATGGTCTCATGCAAGGCAATCGACCAGTAACTTAGTACGTCAGTCAGTTTGATGAATTTTGAATGAGATGTCAGGTCGTTGAAGATGAAGCCATGACCTTAAGTAAGGTTAGGCAATGCCTTAAATATGATCTTAAACGTGAGCTTGTCCTTCGGGGCATTACTACCCTTCACCTATGTTGCTCGGAATCGGGGTGGCTCAACTCTTTTGGAAAAGTGTTAAGGAACTCCTAGAGCGACATCATGCTCATCACGTTGGGAGTTGGGATGAAATGAAGCGTCGACTTCAAGAGAAGTATCTATCCCAATCGTATAAGGGTTATTTGGATCAATGGAATGGTCTCATGCAAGGCAATCGACCAGTAACTTAGTACGTCAGTCAGTTTGATGAATTTCGAATGAGATGTCAGGTCGTTGAAGATGAAGCCATGACCTTAAGTAAGGTTAGGCAATGCCTCAAATATGATCTTAAACACGAGCTTGTCCTTCGGGGCGTTACTTCCCTTCACCTATGTTGCTCAGACTCGGGTGCGGGTGTCGGATATGGGTACATATTCAGGAGTCAGATCCTTCTCATTTTCAAAATTAAGATATGGGGATACAGTTAAAAATGATCCGAATTTTGGATAAGGGTATGGAGGCATGTCTTACAATTTTTTTTCATTATTATTATTATTGTTGTTGTTGTTGTTTTCTAAAAAAAATGGTTCAATTAAAGCAAACAGCTACAATATTAAAGCAAAATAACGAATTACTGCAATACAAATATTTCATTTAATGATAAAATCCAAATTCAAACAAAACAAAATTCAAAATAAATTTAAACATCCAAAATGTCATAACAAAAAAAGCAAGAAGTTTTACACTTGAAATCAAACTAAACAAGCATTCCCAATCAAGCTTTACTCCTCTTCTTCATCAAACGTAATTGCCTCCAATTCTGGCTCATCAAGGGATAGTTCCACCATCTCAATGCTACCTTGTCCATCCAATTCAATTTGATCTCCACCTACAAAAAATATAGATGTATAAATATTAATGTAAAAAAATTAGATATCTTTAAAAAACAAAGACTATAAGAATATCGTATACGTACACAAATCCCAATATTTTGTTGGCCCATTTTTTTACTCATCTACTTTTCGTGACAGGAGTCAAAGATTACAACAAACAAATACCAAGTCTTCCGCCCTACTCATTGCCAGTTTGTTTCTCTTTATACTCTGGAATAGTGAATATGTGCTCCAATTCCGTTCACAAAAAGAAGATGAAGTTAGTTGTGATAGCAATTTAATTGCCAGAGATTGCAACAAAGGTACTGAAGAACCATGATTAGCCCACCAAGAAACTGGCTCTTTGTACATTCTTGCATCAATAACATGGTGTTGATAAAAATACTCTGATCCACTAGAAAATGACCCTAATTTAGCATATGCTTTCCTCAAATCAACTGGATCTTCAAACAACCTTTTGAGGCATTTGCTTCTATTCAATGAAACTTCTTGACCTTTATGTGGTGCAATTCTCGGAACTCTGTTACTTCCATCTTGATGCCAAGATTCATTACAATACTTAGGAACCAAAGAGTCTGCCATACAATGCAAATGAGTGCTACTCTTATTCCATCTACTCTCCAAAATTTGATGAATAGCATCAAAAAAATCTGAATGCCCAGAAACTATATCTATCCCTTCGTGCTCAAATACAATCTTTTTCACATTTTCAATCATTGTATCCTACATATCATAGATTAAATGTAAAACTTGAGAATCGATATCAGCAACTCGTAACATATTATGAATAAGCTCAGTGAAAGATAAAAAATAATCCAAATTATCCCACCAAACATCATTAACTACACACGTTTTCACTTCTTGTGAATTGCCATCATTATTTCCGTCCTTATACATTTTCTAATATGAATCCATCACCATTTTTTCAAGTGCTAGCCTAACTTCTCTTAATCGTTTACTCATTACAATAGCAGATACAAATCTTGTATCAGCCACCCTCAACAGACACAACTTAGAATATTTATTGTATATAGCTAATGCCATTCCATGATTAACAATAAAATTATATATATATTCTACATCACTCACCAAATCAGCAATCAACTTACAATATGTATATTGTGGTGATTTTTCAGAAGGATCACATATACTTTTCAAGTCTAAATTTAGACTATGTACCACACAAGGTGTCCAAAAGATATAAGGATACCTTGTTTCAATGCTTAATCCGGCAGCTTTAGAGCTGGCCGCATTGTCTGTTATGATTTGAACTATATTTGAGCTTCCAATTCGCTTGATCACATCAATAAACGTTGTTGCCACGTATTCTCCATCTTTTCTATTGACACTTGCTTCAATTTCTTTAATAAACATGTCTCTACCTGCAGATGCTCCCATTACATTTATTAGAAGACTCCTTTATTTATCCGACCAGCCATCAGAAACAATAGACACTCCCATTTTCCTCCATGAATCTCTAATAGGCTGAAGTTTTCTATTAATATGCTCATTCTCTTTGTGCAAACAATGCTGTATGCAATCTATTATCAGTTGGAAAGGTATAACCAGCCAAGTTACTATTGGCCAAAGTTCTACAAAACTGTCTAAAATAAGGAGATTTTGCAAAATTGAAGGACAATGCACTAGCGAAGAACATTCTGGCAGCCTCTTTATCAGTTGTATCCCTCTGCGCCATGTTGAATGTTTTTTCTAGAGGTCCCAAGTTCTCCTCTTTTTTTCTTTTCTGCTGTAGTAAATCAGAACCACTCGGTAATGAAACATACTGGGCTCATTTTCCTTTCATGTACCTCATCTTGTAATTTTTTCCTCTCGACTTGCTCGTGTTCCCTCTTGATTGATTGATGAATGTCATCCGTTATAACTTTACAACACTCAACTCCGTGATTTGGAAGTTTTAGCAAATGAGCCTTCACTTTAGTGTAAGATTCAGTTTATTGCAATAGTTGCAACTCCAAGTTCGATATCCGCCTCCGCTCACTGCTATGGTGAGTACCTTCATGTAGTTCTATAGTGGCTTATCATAAAATTGACTTGCATGAAGAATTGATGGTCGTTGAGGTATTTCTAGTGTAGAGTTAGATGGATTCATATTTGAAAATTAGGAGTAAGCAAGATTTTGGAAACTTTATACTGGATGTTTGATTGAAGAAAATATGGTTTTGTATAGGAAGATGAATTTGTTATTTATGTAAAAACAATTCTGGTACAAATTTTGAAAAAGGAAGCTAATATGTTCAATTGCAATTCCAAGAGTTAATCCATCAGAGAAGAATCTAAAAAACTGGTGCAAAATATGGAAAAAGAAACTAAAACGTCAAAATTATTCACGTAAATTGGCGGCTTATTTCTGTACCATTTATTCACCATAATTTTGATTCCCAAATTGCAATTCCAAGAATTAATCCATAAAAAAGAATAAAAAAATCTGGTGCAAAATATGGAAAAAGAAACTAAAACATCAAATAGCAATTATTAACGTAAATTGGCGGCTTGAATTTTGTATCATTTATTCACTGTAAGTTTGATTCCCAATTTCAATTGTTAATCTTGATTAGTAAGTAAATATTCTATAAATAATGTTTTGTTTCCCAATTTTAATTGTTAATGCTTGGTTACTAATTAAATATTCTATAATAAACGTTAGGTTATACGTATTAGATTGGCCAATTCCTTTTATCCGTATTATTTTATTCTATAATAAACAAGTGTTCCCTCTTGATTGATTGACTAGAGTAGTGCATGAGCGACAAGTTGATTGAGTAGTACGTAGAAGAAAATTTGACTACTCACCAATTTTTTTACTTTACTTCTAGAAATTAAATGAGTTGTATGATCGCACTCTAAAAAAAGATCAACCATAGGCGACAAGTTGATCAAGTTGTACCTAGACGGAGATATGACTATTCACCAATCTTTTACTTTACATTTAAAGATTAACATGAGTTGGGGTCGATATGATCTAGGATATTTATGTTCAATGACGTTTAATGTGAAGTTGTGTGATTGCACTCTAAAAAGAACAAGATTGATTAACGTCGTGCATAAGCGACAAGTTGATCAAGTTATATGTAGACGGAGATTTGACTACTCACCAACCCTTTTCCTTTACTTTTAGAAATTAAATGAGTTTGGATCGATATGATTTAGTATTTCTATGGTTAAGGATGTTTAAAGAGAAGTTCTGTGCTCGCACTCTTAAAAAATTCGACNTGATTGCACTCTAAAAAGAACAAGATTGATTAACGTCGTGCATAAGCGACAAGTTGATCAAGTTATATGTAGACGGAGATTTGACTACTCACCAACCCTTTTCCTTTACTTTTAGAAATTAAATGAGTTTGGATCGATATGATTTAGTATTTCTATGGTTAAGGATGTTTAAAGAGAAGTTCTGTGCTCGCACTCTTAAAAAATTCGACCATAGGCGACAAGTTGATCGAGTTGTTCCTAGACGGAGATATGACTATTCACCAATCTTTTACTTTACTTTTAAAAATTAAAATGAGTTGGGATCGATATGATCTAGGATATTTATGTTCAATGATGTTTAACGTGAAGTTGTATGATTGCACTCTAAAAAGAACAAGA
>CAIGRQ010142545.1:0-21928 GCA_903798375.1 Fraxinus sp. D2006-0159
CGGTCATTATGAAGAAAGTTGATAAATTGCGAAGTGATTGAGCAGTTCCGAGCAGTTTCGTCACTCACCAGTCACTAAGGGAATATAAAAGGAAATGAAGACATAGAAGAAAAGACCCCGAATCAAAAACTCTTAACAGAGAATATATAATTTCAATTTCTTAGTTTAACTTTGAAAATTCTTCTTTCAGTACTCGTGTGTTTGCAGGCGTTTTGTCTGTTTCTGATTGTACATCTTCACCAATAAGTACACTCCTTTTTGGGACTTTGTTTCAAGAGGTTTGTCTCTTACACAATCGTTTGATCATTTTTAATTGTTAGTGAACTAAAAATGCGCGAAACACAAGGCCACTTCAGATATCAAACTCCCGTTTGACTTGTTTAAAATAATTGCTTATAAATAAGCTTACTTTCTCACTTTCTCTATTATTATTTGCGTAAAATTATTAGAAGTGTGTGTTTTAGAAATTAATATTGGAGTTAATTATGATGGTTCATTAACCTTTCCTTAGTTGCAATCGAGCTATTTCACTTTAATTTGGACTATCAAACCACTCAATTTTAATTTAAAATCAACCAGCTTACTTGTTTGAGTTTTATTCGAAATTAATTAATATGCCTACCAAAGCTAAATGAAGTGTTAAAATTCAATCACAATCAACATGTTAACAAAAGTTTTTTTATTTTATATTAATAGAAAATCTATAGAATATGATTGAAAAAGTGATATAAATTATGAATTTTATAAATAAATTGAATTTCTATAATTACAAAATTAATAAAAGTTATGAATCTTGTCTTAAATATCCCCCAAATTTCAATGAAGTTATGAAACAAGCACGTAGTTAATTATCATCTGCAATTGCTCCTCTCTCGATCTTGCTATCAGCGCACTACGGAATGGACCGGCGCTCGTCAATTTCTCTCTGTAAATTGCTCTCCAGAAACCCTTTTGGAAAAATTTCAAAACCCAAATATCCATTTCGCTTAATCTCTCTCAAAAATTTCTCAACCCATGGCTCTGTACCCCAACAACCGAAGAAACCCCACCATTTCTATCATCCAACAAACATAAATTCATCAACCCATTTCAGTATTTTCCAAGATTTCAGGCAATACAGTGTTGACGCAGACAAAGAAGTGGATGAAATCAACCTAAAATTTGTAGAGGCGAGAGAGGATATAGAGTCGGCCATGGAGTCCAAAGAGACTGTGTATTTCGACGAGGAAGCTGAATGCGCACGTGCTTCTGTTAATGAAGTTCTCGAAATGTATGAAGGGCTGTTGAAAAAGCTTCCGGATAACCAGAGGAGCGCTATTCAAAGGGCTATGGGGCTCAAGATTGAGCAGCTGAAGGCTGAGCTTGGACAACTTAATGAAGATTGAAATTTCATATTCGTTTGGGATTTCTGTTATTCGAGTTAAATTTGGGTAAGTTAACAGCTTTTCTGATAAGTAATTTGAGAACTTATATTAGTTGGCAATAAGAATATATTATATTCGATCACAGATTGATTGAATAGTGGAATCAGTAATGTGTTCGAAGATTTTTCATTTCCTTTTTAAGAAATTTTGGCTGCTGGTTTGTTCTGGAAAATGGGATTTCTTGCCTATTGAAAATGAAATAATATAATGCGCCATGGATTAATGAGTTTTCTTTTACTGTTATGATTAAGGTTTCTGATGGATTGCTTTTATAGCTTTTTTAATGATTATTACAGATTGCGAAAAAAATTTCTACTCTATCCTTAGAATTAAAAGTCGATTGTATTACATAGTTTGGGATTGATAAAAAAACTTCATTGAAATCGTTGAAGTCTTTTATAGACTTCCACAATTCCTCTTTGAAGGCTTGGATCTGCACTGTACTGTCTCTTGTGAGCACTCAGGGTCTGCAACCACAGTCAAGTGTCAATAGAGGTGTTGGTGTTGGTGTTGGTTTGTCGTGCTGTAACCTGAATAATACCCTCCAACACTCAAGCAAAAAGGTGGTGATAGTATGGAAGACAAAGGTGAACATGGTGTATTATGTACATGTTTGAAATGCCTTTAAAGTCTCAGATATCTCTTTTATTGGCCTTCTCTCATGACTATATTTGGCGAGGAGCATGGATTGCTCAATCAGTCATTTAGTGCATCTTCTAGGGTTTTGCTCATCACTGTTGGCAACCTGTCCTGTTTTCCAGTTTACTCCTTCAGCCAATTCTTCATTTGGGACCCAGTTAATCCTTTCTAACCATTGCCTTTCCTTTCCAGTTCACACCTTCAGCAAATCCTGCATGTGGAACCTGACCTCATGTAAATCTTCCCTTAATTTGGTGTTCGTTCCCTGATTTGGGAAGAGGAAAGCCTGAAGGTGGATGTAGTGACTGGTGAGTCATATTTGAACAAAATAAGGACTGAAGATGGATGCATATTGTACTGTGCTTACAAGTCCTTGTGTTTTCTTAGACCAGTATATGGGGTTACTAATTTGATACTCAAGTAAAAGCTGGAGAGCTAGCATTTCCCCTTTAAAACTAGCGAATTGAATATATGCCAGAATCTTCATAAAAAATGGACCATATAATACATCAGCCAGTTTTTTTCTAAATTATTGGATGGAAACTAGAAAGTTTCACGTGTGTTCATGTTCATACCTTGTATTTGTTTGTTTTGTGTCCTACCTTTTTGAAAAACTGCACGTCCATGAGTCGTGTTGCATTGCTATTTCCATAAAGTGCAACCTAGATATTCTGGCTTGCCATATCCCAGTTCAGAATTGCACTTCATGAAGATATTTCCCAGAAATGTGTTATAAATTATTTGTTTTTTTTGTGGACTAATTTTTTAGTGGAAACTTGATTTAGCTGAGTACATTACTTTGGCAAGCCTGCTGCTTGGGGAGTATAAATTATAAAATGTCCTTTTTTTGTGCAGGACTTTGGCTTTGTCCTATACTAGATATCTTCTATGTATTTTCACTGATGACATTGGTGAATTATCTTGAGATGAGAGTATATAAGTAGACTCATACACCCACACAAGTCCTGGACATTTAAGAATTTATAGTTTCAATGTGAAAGAAAAGATTCTTTTAATTTCAGTCCTTCACTCCTTTGTTGTTACATGATCAAAAGCTCATTTTGCTGCTCTAGTTTTCATGAAATCTAGAAACCCAGAAACTAGTTCTGGCTACATAATCTTGGTTGAATGTATTTTAAGTCCCTCTGCAGTCTGCATTGTCTACTTATTTATCAGAAAGTCATTTATCATGTCATGTCGAAAAACTTTGTCCCTTCTATTTCTTCCCTCAACTTCAACATTAATCAGATTATGATATTTTTGAGACATTTTGCCTGTAGACTGTAGACAGTAACTTGGTCAAAATCCAATCCTGTCTTCATCAATGCTTGTCTCATACATCCAACAATCCGTTGCTCATATTGTAATTGTCTCGTGTAACACTGTTTAGAAGATTCCACACACATTACTCACTGGTGAGGGATTTAAATCCCTCCCAGTATTCAACGCCCCCCTCCTCCTCAAAACTTGCTGTAGGTTTGGTGATCAAGTGTGATATAAATGCATTTTAACCAGAGGAAAAACAGATGCTTGAATGTAGACTAGAACTTAGATTGGCTATCTAATTTACTGCTGGATTTAGCAACAAAAAATTAATAGTTTTATGACCGCGTTACCTATCTGATACATGTCCGGGTAGAAACTGTATTGCTGTTATTTTTCGAAGGGAAGCTGTATTGTTATTTTTACATAGAACAAAGAAATACTCGAGAAACAGACCTATTTTAATTTCCTGCGACTAGTTCGGTGATATATGAAAAACATAAAATGCTTTCACTTGGTTGGACACTGCATAGATCAGGAAAAGCACATTCCATTGTTAAAAATTATTTAGTTACACAATATTTGAGTTTGCCACCAATGCAAGCCACACCCCATGGGTCGTTGGCTCATTCTTCAATAGTCATGATCTCGTAATCATACGACCTGTTGCCCTTATTAGAGAGCGTCAATTAATGTGATGAACTGAACTAGGCCTCAAATTTTGTACAATTTATGAGTGAAAATATGCCTATTGATGAATAGAAAGGGAGGAGAAGTTGGTGGTTTATGTGCTTTGATCTATAAGTATCTTCTTGATGATGAGGTGTTAAGAGATGGTCGAAATCACCTGTCTTAGTACTCTAAGTTGGCATCTTTCGTTCTCATAGAACTTGTCATTGGATACTCCCTGCCTGCATGAGCTAAAACTGTGAACGGCCCAAATCAAAGTTTTTAGATGGTAGTCAAGAGCACAATTGTACAACTAGAGCTTCGGCGTATGTAGTTCAGAGAAAGCTACTCTTAGACGTGAATATTGTTGAAAATTGACAACAGATTATGCTTTTTCGGAGGCTAGGCCTGGTGGGGCTGTTGAAATAGGAACTTGAGCAGTAAGCCTATGGAGTTTGATAGACGGACTCCGCAGTGTTTCTCAAATTCTGTTGTGTGTAGCAGCCATTAAGTTCTGATTGTTTAGTTCTCTCCTCCCTGTGCTTGTGTGATGAAACTGATTATACTAGAATTTCTAAATAAGAAGGAATTATGTAAATTAGATATTGGTGAAAATAACATCACTGAACATATTCAGTTCTATTGGTGATACCCTTGTGATGTATTTACACCTCCAGTCAAGCGGTCAAGCTTGCTTTCAATGTTGCTGAGATGGATAATCCTTGCGATTTGGGACTCAAACAGCAAGTAAAGATTTTGCAACTACCGATTCCTAGACACTATATCACTCACTAAGTCAAATGTGCTATATTAATCTCTCTGAATCAAACGCGTTGGAAAAAAAAATGGTTAGTAATGTAGAAGAAAAAGTGATCTACTTTTCCTTGCATGGTAAATTGTGATGGACATCTTGAATACATATACAAATTTCCTATAAGTACACTCCCTATGAGCGTAATGACTTTTATGCATTCCCCTTCGCTACACAATTAAGGGGAAAAGACCTTGTGTTCCACCCAGTATTAACAGGCCCATGCCTCGACATAGATAATTCCTCCGAAGCCGGAAAATACATCATTAATGAATCTCGTATGCTTGTTAAATTTTCATCAAACAATACCTATGAAGCATATCGTCCATAAATGTGACATGATCCCAATAGAATACGAATGATAGACTAAAAATATAATCGTCTACTCATATTATATACACGTACGAACGCATGAAAAATAAATTATAAGTTCGGACATTACTTCTGTAAAAAGTATAACAGTTGACTTCATAAAACAGCCGGCCGTTTTGGCCCTATGCTGTGTCTTTGGTATAGAGAATTTGATATTACTTTCCTATTCATTAAGAAGCAAAGAAATATCAAAATTAAAATCAAGATTATAGAAAGTTCTAAATGGGCCCTCGGAAGAAGCTCGAGAACTTTAAGACTCATCTTGTTCTCGAAGTAACAATTGGAGTCCCCTAACAGTTGACTGCCCAGATGAGAGGTTTCAGGATCAAGAACGAAATCTATTGTCATTGCTGCTTCTCCGAGCACAATACAGGCACTCTTCGATCTGTATCCAGGCATTGTCGCAATAACTGCAGAGAATGGCAAGGTTTCAGGATACAATAGTTGAATTTAAGAATATAGAAGAAGTGAAGGTTCAAATTTCTTTTCATGTCAATACCTTCATATTTCCCTCTGGGAGCTAGCAACCGGTGGTAATCAGCAAATGGTTTACTGGCTGGAATCTGTCAAAGAATGAATTATTAGAAATTATCACTAGAACAAGAGTCAGATCGAGCACGCAAGTTTCCTAAAGTAGCAAAAATACTAAATTCAGAATGCTAAATTTCGACTTCATAAATTATGGAATTTATGAAAAATGTAGCTACAACAATCCATCGAACTCAAAAATCAGAAAGTGTTTACCATTAACACCCTCCCCGTGAAAAAAAAAAATAAAAAAAAAAGGGTCGAAATCCCGATGAGCTGTGAGAACTATAGAAAACTAGGCATAAATAACACATCTATCCTGAGCCTTGTTTTTCTTTTCATTTTTGTCCTGTACACCCTTCTTTTTTTGTAGAAATATCTTCCTTTCTCAAGAAGGTAAAGAGGTGAAATAGTCGAACAATATTATGGAGAGAATCCCATTCTCTATTCCAGACTCCGGTTAAGGTTTCATTTGCCAATTTCTAAAGGATATTCTAGTTTGAGGCTGATGGTTTTAAAGATGATGAGAATTTCCAAACAGGGATAGCTCCCGAGTTCCCGAAGGTGATGGATGTGAATGATTAGTTGGTACTTAAAAGGACATTTTGCTCCCAGCTCAAAACACTTCACTGTTTACTCCCCAAAACGACTAAATATTACATAACACATCAAATCTGATACTATATCTAATCAGAGGTCCAGTCTGGTAGGGATAGTTATGCCACCTCTATTTTATTTATCTACAACTCCTGTAAGCGTTCAAAGTTGATCTCAATTGAACATGATGTAACCACAAATGAAGAAAATGACCAGGAAAAAAGGCTGATCATAGAGGATGCAAGTATTATCCAAAATAATTGGGAGTAAAGCATTAGTAGGTGGCTTTACAGTCCGCCATCATATCCCAAGGCTCAATCCAGGACATGCGGTAGATACTATCAAGTGCTTATTAAATGCCAGCAGCCCTGAACATATCAAATTCTGAAGAACTGATCAACATGAACACGAAGGCTATATTCAATTAAGAATCAAAGACCTTTTCAATCACCTAATGAGGAATGTAGGGGGCATATCTTAGGAGGTTGTAGTGCTGCAGCACTAAGGTGATGGTGGAATATTATTTTTAAAGTATAAGACAAATATAGTGTCACGGTACCCAGGAAATGGTGGTACCAAGACATTCGAGTAGCGGTAGTTTTATGCAAGCGGGAATCTTCAAGATTAATTATTATTTTTTGAATTCAGGGATTAATATATTTCCATGTTCCATTTTAGTTCACTCATGTCTCCCAGTAAGGCACTTTAATGGCACTTAATATTAATTTTTTAATCACATCTAGAGAGATCCATTTTACAATTGCTTGAGGAATTGGAGGAGGGTGGGTGGGTTCATTTATGATTTACATATGCTACATAGCATGTTAAAATATCATAACACTGTATTTACTTTCTGTGAAAAATCATGATAACATCCACCTCATCTTTGAAAAAGCTATTATATGCTTCTGAACTAGTAAGCATCAAGCTTACACTTACATTATTAATACTACCGAATATGATGTCTACACGCTTTGACAAGATTGACCAGTTACACAATATACATTTAACATATGAATACATTTCATATATAGATATACATTGAAGTTTTCTTCACAACCATGTAGATTTCCCCTAAAATGTTACTAAAACCAGCGTATAAGAAGTTCAGGACCAGGAATTTTGTTGGTATATAAATTCAATGTAAGTTTATGTTTGTTAACTGACACATTGAATGATACCAAGAGAATGGTTTCTTAATATTAATAATAGACGGTGACAAGAGGGTGTAACATGCTGAAGTAGATGTCAAGTCACTTAGCATTCAATTTAAAGAAGGTCATTTAATAAACTGGTAAAGCAGATAAAAACAAAGCTTTCGCTGATTTATTTAATGCCTACAAGCGAAAAAAGATGGTTGATCATACCGTGTAGTTTATTCCCCTGATGGTTATTGTCGCAGGCAAGGGTCTACCACGATCTGATGAAACTATTCTTCCATGTATTCCTGTCTATATGATGCAGCATATATCAATAACATGTGCAAAAATCTTGCCTTTTACGACTACATACAAATATTACAAATGTAAAGAAGTATCATGTCATGAGATGTGACTAAGTTCTATGCTCGCAGTCAACCAACCACAACTTTCCTTTGCCAGGGCTAGGTCTGGCTATGAAGAAACATAGATGGAGTTCTTTGTACAAATACATGAAGATGATATTAATTGGGATAAATAAGTAGCTAATTGTTAGTTGCTAGCACATAGATCCGTAAAGAGTCTGTCTCAGCTTCATCTGTCTTTATGGTTTGAGACACACAACATTACGACATTATATTGGTGCCAAAATTTCACAAACTGAATGCCTTGATACACCAGTGTCTGTTAAAAATTTCAAATTTCTGAAACTACCTTAAAAACTTATTTTTCTACTGAAATATTACTCCCCACATTGGGCCTTTAAACTTTCTCAATTTCCAGAAGCACCCTGGAGATTAGACACAATCAAACTCAATGAATGCGATGATAGCAAATGGTGATAATTTAACCAAAAGATGGGCCACTTCCATTGGAGTATTTTGCGGAGAAATTGCAAGTATGAAATAAAAAGGAAAAGGTGAAGTTCTCAAAAAATGATAAATGTTCCCTCGAACTTAATACAATTTGGATTAATGTATTGAAACCATGCAGAAAAGCATACCTTCACTAAACTTGCAACAAGATTCAACATACTCATTTTATTATATTCCCAGAGGGTTGGAAGCTGCAAAACCAAAACCTGGATTAAGGATGAGATACAAAATGCAGATACCATTGCAAGAACAGCAAGATTAAGTATCCTAATTACTAAGCCTCCATTTCGGAAGAATTTATAAATAGATATAAATGAGCGATGGATAAGTCGATACTGCTTGTGGATCCATTGGAATATGCAGTTGAAAATACAATTTGTCAATTTAGAAATGATTTAAGAAGTTTGTCAAACAAAGGCTAAATCAAAAGAAAAATAAGAAACCTAATAATGCGTAGATGCCCGAACATTTATATGCTTTCAAGAAAAAAACCTGAATTTATTGCAGATACATCACTAGTAAGACATAAAGAGCATGTGGCGACGGACACAATCAAAAGAAGACACAAGAGATAGAGGAGAAGAAAGTAGAAGGGGAAGGAGAACAGAGAGAACCCAGAGGGCGAAAGAGAAATTGGAGGAGAGAAATATAGTTTCTATTCAATAATCAAGTCTCAGAAATACAATGCATAAGCCATCTTTTAAATAGGGGTTTAACTAAAAAATAACATTAAATACTAGAAAATCTATAAAATAAACTAATTACTTTTCCTAAAATAAGAATCCAAAACTTGGAAAGTCTTCCTATGATATATCTAATAGGATCTCCATTAGCATGCCATCGTCCATCTATTTATATATAAAAGAAATTTAAGAGATGTTTAGAACAAGTAACTCAAATGTCAAAGAGGGAGTTAGTAGTATTTTTTATTGCTCAAGAAATTAGACTAGCCTAGAACTTCATCTTGCAATGGCCATTCCATGTCAAAAAATGCAGCCTGGATTGTGTGGTATGTTAGTCATAAGACTTCAGAATCCACCTTGCAATGAGATCTTTTACTTATATGTCTATAATCAATACCATTATTCCCCTAACTTTCAATCTTGTAACGCTCGCCACAAAACTGAGAAGTTCATTTTTCCATTTTAAAGAACTCCAGAGCGCAAATTTCAACAATTGATTCAGACAATGGGAATAAACTATTGCAATAACAAGTAAATACTTGATTGAAAATTACTAAGTGGTGTCAGTAAAAACACTATTCACTGAGCCAGATAATCATAACTACAGCCCACAAACTCATCAAAACATAAAAGGCTCATTATCAAACAACTCAGAATGAGATATAACCTCGCTCGCATGAGGCCATTTGTTGTCACTGATCTCCAAGGTTAGTTCAAAACATCCATGATGAATGTAGTTCCAATCTTGCATGCCACCATATATAGGATACCTAATAAACACCACGGGAAGTGGAAAACTAGAAATCCTTAGAATTTTAAATGGCATTATCTTTGGTTATTAAAAAAAAAAAGAATTATAAGAAAGAAAGCCTCGAGAGAGCTAATAAAATTTTGAAGCACTTCTCATTATACAAATTTCATAGTATATACTTTTGCAAGGCCGTACCAGAATGCTCCGTTTGTAATTCCTTTAGGAAATTCCTTGCTCAGAGACATGTTATGGTGAGATTTACTGTATACACTTGCCAAAAATCTAAAAGTCTCGTCATCAGGACATGCATAGTAATTTTTCCTGAAAATGTCAGGTATCAAAAAAGTTCTGCTTTTAGAAACATCAACTGAAAGAGATTTAGGAACTTGTAGAAGAAGTAACTTTGATCTATTTTATAAACAAACTCGGAAGGCGTCAAGCACTATCATAAAGTTCCATAAAGCAAATTTAACAGAAACACACGTAACATTTAACATTAAATACTAGATAAAAATTGCATAGGGTGGTTCTCTACCTTTGATACCAGAAAAAGTACAAAAAGAGTACAATTCCAGCATCCAAAAGTATTAGCGTGAAAAATCACTTTCGGCATTCTCTAAAGACTTAATAGCAGCAAAATCATACAAGTTACAATTGACAGAGTAATATAATTGAACTCCAAAAGACCATGAGAACAATTTTTCAGATAAAATACAGTGAAATATTGTAGCAATGATGTGACAATTGACCAACAAAAATCAAAGATCGTTGAGGAGTATACAACATAAAATAAATTAATTAGGAAAGAAAGCCTTTCTTAGCATGAGAAGAACATAATTAAATAAATTTTAAAAAAATGCCATAAAACCCAGCTTATAAAGTTAACAAGGCCAACAGGTTAGGATGACAATAGTAGACATCTAGCAATTTCTTCTTCTCTATTCTTGGATTGAATTTCAGAAAGTATAAGACACCCAGGCAATTCGTCAAGATAAACACATGCAAGGACACAGAACTAGAGTTATCAACTGATGATTTGGCAGAACAGATTCAGCATCTGGCCCTATCATGCACAATAATTCAAAAATGGAAAATACTAAAGGTACATTAGCCCCCAATGTACAAGTAGAACAACCCTTCAAAAATAACAGCATAGAAATCTTACTTTCTATCTTCAGTTCCATCCCATGGATAATTAGCAACAAGTGCTCCCTATAAACAAAGAAAATACTTGATAAATGATGATAATTATAAAAAGATTAAAATTTTAAAATGTAGCCCTTATTTCGGCTCCATTCTAAAAAGAAAAAAAAAATACATTTTTCTCCGTCATTTTTTCAACCACACGTTCTTTAATAAAATATTATTACGCATAATCCCAAAACTTTTCATTCTTTCTAACCACACATTCTTCAAAAAATCACTATTCTAAAATACATTTTTTCCCATGATTTGATTTTAATGGAGCCCAAACAAGGGCATATATTTACAATTTTTTCTGTATCATTGCACCCAAAAACTGGCCTTGACAGAACACACCTCATCATCATCATTAGACCAATTCTAGATCAGCAATTATATTAGAGAGCTGATTATAATGTTTTTCTTTTTTATCTGCCATAGTTATTGAGAGAGATTATATTATTTTGATCTTTCTCCGGAGCCTCCTCTCCTCTTGCATATTTTTTTCATAAACCTTTTAACATATCATCTTATTCCATAGACGTGGTGATTAATATGCAAAGAAACGCCTCGTGGGCAAATTTTTTATTCAACTGAAATTGTGAATGCATGTGTAGCATATATATCATACATTTAACAACTTTTAAAGGAGAAAAGGCAGCATATGATTCTTGACCATTCTTAAAGGAGAAAAGGCAGCATATAATACTTGAAATGCACCTACTTTGCATATTCACATACATAGAACTTTATAGAGTCAGGAAAACAGTTGAGAGAATGGGAAAAGGGCTCTGTAGCACGAACACTTCAATTAGGGTAGCGTGTCCGTGTCCGACACGTGTCGGATACGAGTCGATACTGACACTTCTCGGACACTCTACCGTAATCATTTTTCTTTTTATATTAGAAATATTATATATTGATAATTCAAAATTATTAACAAGCAACAAATAGATACTCATGTTTAAAAGATTTCAACAAGAAAAATTAATAACAAGTATAAAACTAAATTTATACTATATAAATGAAGAATTCTTAAGAAAAAATCAACGTGTCGATGACGTNTTTTATATTAGAAATATTATATATTGATAATTCAAAATTATTAACAAGCAACAAATAGATACTCATGTTTAAAAGATTTCAACAAGAAAAATTAATAACAAGTATAAAACTAAATTTATACTATATAAATGAAGAATTCTTAAGAAAAAATCAACGTGTCGATGACGTGTCGTGTCTGTACTTTTTCTAAAAATTGCGTGTCGACGTATCCGACATGTATCTTGTCAGACACACGTGTCCGTGTTGGTGCATCACAGGAAAAGGGGCAAGAGGGTGACTGTTAAACTTGACAAGTTTCAAAGCAAGGGAGAAAGAGAACCATTACCCCATGCAGACTGGCAGATGCTGTAAAATGTACATCTTCCAACCAATTCATGATTGCTTTCGTTTCAGGTTGTCGTGAATCCAGGTCATCATTCATAGGAAAGAACTATGTCAATCATGTCAGTCAATGATGAGTTGCTCCAATTAAGACACAGTAAAGCAAGCAAAACTGGTCATAATAGTTACTAGGTTCAAAAAAGAACAAAAGTAAATTCTAACCATAGTAAAAATGAAAGTATAAAAGTTCTCGAAATGGGAATTGATTTGGGAAGAGATATATACATAGGCAACAACAACAACATAACCAGTTTCCCAATTAGCCAATGTCTGGCGGCTCCCATTTGACAATTTTGATGGGTCATTGGCAGATTCATTGTGAAAGCAAGGCTTTTTTGTCCCAGCAACCCCAGTTTTTTGGGTAGTTTAACAGACGCCGTCGACATAAACATTTCAATTTTTAATCAATAAAATTAGAGATCAGAAGTAAAATACTGAAGCTCAATATATTTCCTAGATGCGAAGAATGTATTAGTAATTACACAAATTTTGTAAGTAATAACTAATAATAAGTGAATAATAACGCAAACATTTCAAATACTTGGAGAATCTCAAAATAATTTGACATCAGGAATATCTTTTTCTGAAGATCTAAAATCAGAAAGGTTAAAGACTTTCAGAACCAATCTGCGTCAAATGTAATCAACTTCAAACATCGGCACTAAATGTGAGCTTCAAATAAAGAAAAATTACAATAGTGAAGAAGCAAGGACGTTAGCAAAAGATTTTAAAAACTCCCAGAAGAAGTGCCTATTACTAAAGAACTGAGTGCACAATCTATTATGAACTGAATCTATCAAATACAATTTCAAGGTAAACTGCATAAATACAGCAAATGAAATTTACATCTCAATTTTTTTTATATTTTGCAACAAACCTTTTTCATCACATCCTCTTAATTCAAGCATTAACTTTTTAAAATGGGATAATTCAAAAGGTAAAGAAATTATTCACTCAAGCTCCTAACTTACTCCAACTGTCCAACCACATACAAAAAGTTTGAAAAGAAGGAAATATTTCTCAAAAAGAACTATATAGACCGCAATGTGTAAGATAACAATGCACCAAGATACCTGGTCTGGAAAATCACGATTTAAGTCTATATTGTTTGCATTACCACGCTTCCTCAATGAATATCCATCGGGATTCATGGAAGGAAGTATATGAAGGTGGATATTATCTACAATCAAGGTAGCCTGTGAGCAGAACCACAATATAAATAAGTTAGACACAAAGAGATGTACATGGAATATATAAGCTACAGAAAGCATGATCTAGTGATCTCAATGATAATGCCTAGAGAATGAAGATATATGTAACATGTAAACCAAGGCAGTCAATATTTTAATTTCAAATGAATACCATTTGGACCGTATTAAAATCATATTTAAATAATGTTGTACTACAAGAACATCACACAAAAACAAAAACAAAAAATAAGTCTTATCCTCAATAAATCTGGGTTTGACAACACAAATCCTTTTATATCACTTTGCTTGATAATCGCTGCATCTGCTAAAAAACCCAATTAAACAAAATATGCACCATCGCATCATACCATGCTAATTTCAACCTACCTCTCACTCTTTAGTATGTTCTACTAGGATGTCACCTCACATGTCGGTGTATATTTAGAATTCTTATTTTAACTATTCTAAAATGGCAAATCATGTATCTTAACATGCACATTCTACACATTCATCTCATGGACAATTTGTCCTCTAGAGGTCAGACACTGAATACCAATTAAGCATAACTGTTTCAAAAAATGCATCCTTTATCGGTGTTTTCCCTCCATAATAATCATTTGCACGCTTAGCTAGGCTCTTTAATCTACTTAATATTTAATTTATTGAGCAGATTTCTATTCATATTATTGGATATATTGTGTTTACAGGTTAAACCTCATATTTGAAGATGAAACAAAATGAAGTGATTTGCAGCATAATAAGACCGTAGGATGGGAAACGAGGAACCTACCTGTGAAGTACATGAGGAAATAGTGCACAAAATTTTCTACAAAGTTCTTCTCAGGGCAAAATGATATACAATTGAAAAGGTAATTGAATTGGAGTACATTGCAAAGAAGAAAAAAAGGATCGCAATTCGAAGTTTTGGATCAAAAGTTACGCATGTTGAAGCTCAGGACTAAAAATTGCACAAAACCACGAACTAAAGCTGCACAAATTTTATAGAACAGGGGCTGTGGTGGCAGCAATGCATTATGAGACCGCAGTATGAGAATTTAAAGCCAATTTTATGGCCTGTTCATAGCAGCAGACCGCAGTGAAGCTTCATGCGGTCACAGCCCTGTTCCAGCCAGATTCAGGACTTAACAAAAAAAAGTTGCCTATTCGAGGCAATTTGGGGTAATTTTGGTTCATCGTTTTTAATGAACTTCAAGGCTTATAGAGGACAAAACCTAGGTCAAGCAACGGGGAGAAATAAGAGAGGAAAGAAACATATTAAATATCAAAGAAAACACATCAAATCCATCTTTTGGGAGAAATCATAAAGAGAGGGGAAAGGAATAATGGGAATTTAAGCATGAATATATCCTGGCTCTTGAAATTGAAGAATGATTGAAGAGATTCAACCCATCTTCTTTTTCTTAAACTTATCGGCTGATATCTATGTTAAATTCTTCTTGTCTTGATTTCTTTATCATGGCTCTTGGCTAGATTATTTGTTAGGACGAACGATGTAGCTAATTAACTTCTACTCTTGTTTTCATTCAATATTTTGGATTTTTCTCCATATAGTTGTGTTGAATTGACGTGATTGATTTATTTTCATGTTGGTTCACGAGACTTAAATTACACAATATTTATTGCATGTTAAATCGAGATATTTTATGTTAGAACAATCAATTTTCTTTTCATGAATTTGTTGTTAAATTGAGAAATTTCTACTTATTCATGCAGTTCATATGTTCTTATGTTATCAAACTAATAATCAAGAGAGGAAATTTTGATAATTAGGGATAGATCATAGATTAACAAGTACTCAATAGATGAATGTTAATATGTTATCTAGAATTTAATGATTGAAAACATAAAAATTGAACCAAAATATGAAGTGAACATGAGTACGGTTAATTAGTGAATCGGGAACTATTTTCTTAATTGATTTCTACCTAAATACTTGCTTTCCCAATTATTAATTTGCATCGTTTAGTAACTTTAGTTGTTAACTAGGGAAGTCAAATTTAAAACCCTAATCGTAATAATTTGTTTTGTTGAAATTGGTTTTAATTAAACCCATAATAAATCCTCATAGGACGATACTCTAGTCACTACTTTACTACTTGTATCGACCACTTCAGGGATAAAAGTGACAAAACAACGATCAAACCTAAATGCACAAGAATTGTTCTTTTGGATTACATGGTTAAAAGAATATTCTATATATTACAAACTAGTTCTACTTAACATTTACATTTCAATTTACTTCAAAAGACTAAATTTACAATTTATCCTCTATGTCATCCAACTACAAGAACACGTCTTTAAATATATAAAAGATAGAGCTAGACGAGTACCATAATCCTTAAAGATAATATCATGTTCTTTACAATATTTATTAAAGTAACATATTTGAACACTATATCCTAGCCTTGGCCAAGTATGACATCATTCAACAAAAGAACAATCATTGTAATTGCCATTCAAGAACTGTGAGTTCTAGAACAGTTGGATTACAAGATTTCCATAGAACACAAAGGTTGCAATCAATTGCCATGTTCGGAATACCCTCGTGACACTGTTAGATATAGATGGTAGGTGTTTATCTGTTAAGAATGTTCCATGCTACAAAACATACCAAGTAGAAAAACAAAACAACTAGGAAAGCCAAAAGATTTGCATCGCAAATATCTGACCATAAAGAGTTCGTTGGAAAAGAAAATAACATTACCAATTGGTCCTTCATGTAGTTATCACAAATCCAATTTGCTAGAAGCAACAGAAGTTCACGACCTAGAGGTTCATCTCCATGCACATTTCCAATGAACTGGAATATGAAGATTGATAGTTAATCAGTCACAACATACTACCAAAGCACCTTTTAGTGCAGACAGAAGATTTCTAAATATATTTAATTGCATAAAGAAGCACTAAGTAAAAATATCAAAGAAAAAATTAACACTGTTACACACTATCGACAGAAACAAAAAAGGGAAATATCATAAAGTTAACCCAGTTCCTAGTCAAACAAATGCAAAGACATGAATGTTTCTTTTTAATATCTTGACTCAATAATCAATATAAAAAAAAAGTATTGGACCTCAATGCTGATGCAATATTGAGAGGGAGAAGAAAGTAAAGGAAAAATCAGAAAAGCCAAACAAGTCCAAACCTCCCTTTCCCTTAATCCCTCGATTGTTTGGTTAGGCCAGGAAAAATGGACAAACCTACATCTGTTACGGCAGTGTCATGCCTTGTTCAAAAAATGTTGCTGTGCACAACTTCTTGAAGATCTGGCCCGGGCTTTTCTAAGCCTTTCCAGTACTCAGATAAACTAATTATGGCTGGTAAATAGAGTTATATGGCCCTTCCACTCACCCAAATTTCCTTCCCTTCATTCTACGTTTACCACTTTTTTGGACGCACTTTACCACTTATACATAGATTTTTACATGAAATAGATTTAAATTTGCACTTATTCTTTCCACAATTCTCACTATCTGCTAGACGCTAGTACAATATGTTCTCTTTTTTACTCTACAATTTCACAGAAGTAAAAGTTCGCCAAATACCAAAAACAAAAATGAAGTATTCCATATTCAAAACATCTTTCACGGCCTATTCCCAACCTAGAGTGCATTGAAGAGGAAATAAATTGAGGAAATCTATTATTAACCCATCCTTCAGTGTGATGAAAGTAAGTAAAAAACTTATTCCTCTGTAATGCGAAATTTAGCTTCATAAAATGGCAATTTGAGAGCTTCCTATCACACTCAAGGTTAAAAAATAAAACTAAAAAAAAAAATCATCCTTCAATTTTAACATCAACTCCTTATATTAGCGAAAGATATTAAAACTTCCCCCAGCACTGGTGATGCATTGTATTACTTCAAAACTTTCAATAAAGTTTTTGTGACTTGATTGGCAACTAATAGTCTAATTCTTTAAACACCGTCTACCACAAATTGAGCAATAGCGATCAAACGATCCCATTTACAGAAAATTAAATTGTAAACCCTTAATTGACCCTTAATTGGTAACTAATTGCAAAGTCATCTTGGATCACGCCTATACTGATATAAGCAAACCCATCCACACAGCATATTAAAAATTGACCCTTAATTGGTAACTAATTCCAAAGTTCACGCCTATATTGATACAAGTAACCCATCCACAGAGCATATTAACTGGACTAAATTTACATGAGTTCTCTTGGAAAGTAAAAAATATTTCTTTCTTCCTTCTGAAATTTGACCATTAGTAGCAGTTAGCTCCAATTACAAAAAGATGAACATGCAATCAACTGATCAAGCATAGTTGTTCCATGAACTTGTCCTGCTTGATTATTTCCTCTATTATCAACAAGTTGCTGTTGGCAATCCAGCATAATATACAGATACAATTTTCAGAGGAAAACGGTTTGACAAAGTTACAAGGTATTTTTGAGTAGGATATCATTACCTTGAAAGCAGGCTCAGCCTCTTTTTCTCCAGGCCTGTCAGAAATTTCCATCACCCACTACATTCAAGAAACCGAAAGATAAGTAAATTGTTGTGCAGGAGATACAACTATCAACTCAAGAGGGATCTAGAGAAACATTCAGATTTGAATGAACGAGTAGTATTACCAATGGAACTCCAAGAACACTCTCTCCAATACTGATTGCAAATTCCAATAATCCCTCAAAGAGAGTAACAAGAGCGTGTCAGACAATAGTAAAAGTGTTAAAAACAATGCTTCACATAAATATTACTAATTGAATGTATCCACAGTCATTTGATGACCAGTTCTGAGCTGAGTTCATTATTGCTCCTTTATAAATATCCAAAACAAGAGATGATCACAAGTTTGATGTTCCCCTCAATGTTAATTTAATACATTTAAAATGAATAAGCTCTCACACAAGAAACTTCTTTTTCACTCTTTGATAACAAAAAATTCCACTGTCACACTAGGCACTTTGCCACTTACAAAACCCCACTGTTGAACCAGGAAACGAACCCATTAAGCCTAGAGCATTCAATAATGGGATGGAAATGTAACCAAACACTGGATGCCTAGATTAAAAAAAATGTTTTGTAAAAGAAATGTTTTCTGTAGCAATTGTTATTTGAGAAGTCAACTCTGTTCAAGGAGCCCACAAGCGTAGCTTGATTTAAAAAAAAAAAAAAGAAAAAAACATAATTTAAAAAAAAAACGAAGGTTACTTGATTTCAAATTCTCTACAATTGACCAATTATGAAGTGTGTGTAGTAAGGTTTATAACTTTGTATTCGGAGATTAGACGTCTTCATTTAAAAATATATCCCTAGTACAATTTTATTAAGTGAAGGACTCAATCCCAACAAAACCATAACCTCAACTATATTATGAGCCGGACACCTTTTCCCTTTTCCTGTGCTAGATGATAAGTTTTGCATCTAAGCAGATTGCAAGAAATGCTGAAACCACTTTATTCACATTTTCTAAATGCATCATGGCCAAAGAAACTAAGCACAGACTCTTTTTCGAATTTTGAAGGGTGGTTATCGAGACACAGCTAAGTATCAATTACCTGTAGATTCTGGATATGTTACTGCATCGGCCATTAAATGCCTTGATGGCCTTCTCGAGATCCGAATTACTCATATACCCTTGAGCTAATTTTTCACTGTAACCACGTAATTTTAACAATCAACATAATTACTTAGTAGATTCTAAAATAATGTAAATTAAATCTAAATCTAAACAAAAAGTCTAAGCTGGCATATACAGTTTCTGAAAGTGCTCTTCCTCAGATACTAGAAAGTTCTTTTCTGCATATAAACGCCTCATAGAACCCCCATAATTGTTATCTACATAACCTACAAAATAAAAAATAATTAACAATACAAAACCAGAAACCAAATAATCAAATTCGATTTTTCCAAATAATAAAAATAACACCTTTATTATGTAGCCTAAAAATATCCTAGTAATTGGAAGTGTAAAACGTTGAGTATCTCCAGATACAAAAGATGTTGCTCCACATAATCACTTCTCTTAGACTTTTCAATAAACACATAGTGATCACCCCCATAAAATTAATGCACGCAATAATCAATATTTTCTCACAGCTCTTTTCAATTTAAATCAGTTAGTGAGAGCTCCAAACTAAATCAATTCAAAATAAATTCAAAACACGAAAAATCCTGATTTTTCACCAAAACAACTATATTTTTCAATAAAGAAAATACATTAGAGCTTCTTTAAAATCTAAATCAAGAAGTATGAAGTTTCAATCTTTGATGCGTATCAAGAGCTGAAATAGAAAGATACCTGAGCGATTAGATTTATGAAGGCCGCCTCTGGCATAGGAGGAGAGGAAGAAAGAGGAGAAATTTAGAAAGAGAAAGAGGAGATGAAAAATCGTTAAGGGCTTCATGCATACTGCATCTAGAGAAAGAGATGATTTTCAGAATCAATTCTTCGTTTTCATGAATGTGATCGGAGAAAGCTGTTCACGATTTCAGTTTCAGTTCCTGAAATACGGAAGAAGGGAGACAACGTTATTAATATTGGATCCAGCGAAAAACAGGCAAACACGATTTCAGTTTCAGTTCCGACGTTATTTGACTCGTAAGTTTCGTAAGTTTGGAGTTCAGTTCATTTGGCTCCAATACTTTTATTTTGTTTGAATATTTTGTTTTGAGATGTTTTCACAATGGAGATATTCCTTTATGTCGTATTGTATTCCATTGCAGAGTAGTGGACAAGTACCAACTAGTCACTATTTTGGTTGATGACGAAAAAGTAGAAGTTGTGCACTCAGTACAATCTCGTTAAGAAGATATTTTGTTTGTAACATTTCACTTTTCACCATAGTTTATCTTTTATAATAAAAATTATTTAAATGAATAAAATACTCAAATACATATCAAGATCAGAGATTTAAAGTCTAAAGAGTTTTTTGTCTGATATATTAGTTCTACAGACCTACCTTCGTGACATATTTGGTAGAAGTTGTTAGTGCATACTTAACTCGTTCTCAAAATTTGTTCACATAATCTCGTAGTTTGCCTCCAACTCTACTTTGTCCATAAACATCTCTCTTGAATATCTGGCAACATGTTAGCTTAAAAATATATTAATATGATTTTCAACACCATAAGTCATGGGGTCCGAGTCCGATAAATAGCCAATCACACTGGCGTAGCCACCTATAGGCCAGTGCAGGCACATGCCTGCATTGGGCCCAGTCCAATAGTCCTATTACCTTTTTTTATTTTTATTTTTTTGAGTACTAGTTTTTTCCAAAAATTAACATTCAGCCAACAATTGTGATAAAATCGGTGTAAAGAAAGGACCCTAGATCATATTGATTTCATACATTCAAGAGAACGTGAACTTAATTGCCATCAAGATTCAAGGCCTCGGGGGAACTTGCCTGCCCTCAACGTCGGATGTCTATCCGATTTCAAGGTATTGTCTTGATTTTGTTTTAAGATCTATTGAATTGAAACATTGAATTTCGTTTGTTAGACGTTTTTTTCTATTTTATTTAGACCGTAAAAATTAGGCTTGTTTGTTTGATATGTATATGAATCTAGAATAATGGCGATGGTAATAGTAACGGGTTCATCAATGGAAAATATGGTAATGGGTTTTGGGTGGGATTTAAATAGAGCAGTTGTGACAATTCAAAACATAATTTATGAACGATAAAATAGCAGCTTGAATAGGTGTAACAAGAACCAAATAATGGTAGATTACAACCAATACATATGCGCAGGGGTGAATCCAGGAATTGGATCCAGCACGGGCGGAGACCATTGACCCGTGACCGTTGACCGATGACCTCAATACGTGTGAATCAACGATCGTACTAGTCAATTCACACGTATTAAGTCCTCATTGCATGATTTCTTTCAATTTTATCAGCCAACAAAAAGTCAGTGCTTCAAGAGAGCAAGGAGAAACACTCCAAAGTTAGATTTATTGTGAAGAAAAACAAGCCAAGTCTCACATCCGATGATCCGAAGGATAACGCCCCCCACACATATACTTAATGCCCTTAGTTAATACATCTTAAGTCCTAAACTCAGCAACATTTTGCATTATATGTATGGCTGTGTAATTTTACTAATTGCATCATTATGGATAAAAATGATCTTCTCTTTCTAATATTTTGGTTAAATTTTATCAGCTAGTTTATGGGGGTATATAAAAATCGAAACCTAATATTGAGGAAAAGAGTGCAGCGTAGGTGGGCAAGAATCCAAAAGCCTGGTAAAAGCGTTCATTTTCTGAAGCATAACGTACAACAATCGATACCTCTATCACTCCAAACGATATGTGAATTCCTCCCTCCCCCCCACCCCCACCCCCACCCCCCAACAAAAAAAAA
>CAIGRQ010142548.1:0-13970 GCA_903798375.1 Fraxinus sp. D2006-0159
CGGCCGCCTCCGCTGGGCCCTTCGTGGGTCCGCCCCTGCCTGTGTGAAAGTGACACTGAATTTATGCATCTGTGATAAAAATGGGCTCATTTTTTATACCCTTGTGAATTGTACATGCCGTTCTGATTGGGAAATAACCAAATGGACTTTACTGTAATATGGGACAAAATTTTGCAGATCAAGCTGGCAGCCGTGAAACTGGCAACGAAGCACATGAAGAGAGTCTCTGCAGAGCTCGAAATGGTTGGAGGTGGTCCCGAAGAGGAAGACCTTATCGTCCAAGGTGTTACATTTGCATACCGAGTCCATCAGGTACTAAGAACTGAAGAAATTAATGATACTTTTTTATCCTGTTGAACATGCTATTAGTTAGCTAAAATATCATGTTTGATATTTGATTTGTTTAAGAGTAGTTACTGAAGTTTTCCTTTTGTTTCAATTTGGTCTTTCGGTTAAAATCCATTAATTTTTCTAATGGAATACCCAACATCAAAGCGGAAATATGATGTAGAAAAAGTAACAGATTTTTAATTGAAGGACCAAACTGAAATAAAAAGCAGTCTTCGGTGACCATTGTAAAACTTCATTATAACCTGAGTGACTAGCAGTATTTTTTTACCCCTTTGGTCGTGCAAGATCTTTGGTCTCTACATGGCTCGATGTGAAAATCTTGCCGAGTTTTCACAGCTTATTTTACTTGTACATATTTTTACAGTTTGCGAGCGGGTTTGATGCAGAAACAATGAGGGCATTTCAGGAACTGAGGGACAAAGCTAGATCATGCAATGTACAATGCCAAAATCAGCAGCAACAGAAATTTGTTTGCAGGTCTTCTACAGCTTGCTAAATCTGTAGCAAACTCTGCTTCAGAATTTCACAATATATATATAATATGATAAATTTGTGAATATCATGGCAGGCATTTAGCCTTCAATTTATAAACTATGGATTCGCATTAATTTTTTTAATCCAAATCCTATAAACTTTTATGGATAAATGAGCAGTTAGATGTTTCCAATTGCTTCGACAATCAATTTGCTTTTGCATTCGAATCTTGAGTAAGCTCTCTTTACTGTTTTTGTCCGGGTACTTGCAATTGTCATAATTGCAAGTAGACAAGAGACGTGAGGAAATGTAGTGTAACAAAGAAAACTACTTGCTGTACGGTGTCCCTTTTGGTCTTGAGACCATTTTGTATTTACCCACAATAGCCAAGTAGACTGTAATTATTACAGCCCAAAGCAATTATATTTGCTTGAAAGAATATTAGTTATACACTTCCTGTCTTATTCTCCATTCACAAATCACAACTAATAACCATTTGTTTTCAATACCTCCACGAATGTACAACCAATCTGTAGAAGAAAATCAAAAGCAAATATAAGTAAAAATTATCTGTTCTTTTGAATCATCACATGACAAGTGCTGCATATAGAAGCTGGTTCCAAGTATCAGGCAATCCAGGAAGGCACCAATGACTGCAATCAATACCCGAATGCCCACCGCTATAAGCCGATGGGTGAGCGTCTTTCCTTAATTGGGACAGGGTAGTGATATCCAGAAGATATACTGGTTTCTTGATTCTGCTCAATACTTTGTTAACAACGGAAACTTCTGGGGGTGTCCCTCCTGGATATGTCGACCCTGCTAGTGGTTGTTGTTCACCATAGCAGTTCTTCGATCCCGACCTCCAATCCCTGCCCCTGTTTCAAACAGAATCAACCACTTGCTGCCATCGTAATGTGAATTAAGGTTTTATGTTACAGCTAAAAGCCATCAAAGTAAATATTTGTGATGAATGTTACAGCTACAGGACAACATCCACAATTGGGTACAAAACCGATGCATCCCAAAATCATATAACTAAGATGACCTCGAATTCTTGGTTAGAAATGAATATTTCATATTGATCTTCGCTTCTTTCGGAAGAGCTAAAAAGGGTGATGAGTGACTTACTGGTAGTGAGTAGGAGAGATTCCCTGGAAGAACACTTTTGTCTTTGTTGGATCAACATTGAGCTCAACCCATCGGGCCCATGTCGTCAAACCTTTGTAAAATGCCACTAAACGGTCCATATCTTTGGATATAGTAGAGCCATCTTGTATATAATCCCATCTGCAAAGTCAAGATAATCAGGACATTCTCTTTTCCTTTCATTCTACATTATTATTTTCTCCGATTTGCAAGAAGAGAATAGCTGAATTTAGAATTTAGGGTGCTTACGGTTGCGATTTTCCTTTATGAGTCCACCAATGCCATGTATTGAATATGAGCATGTCCATTCCCTTCCATGCATTTCCTTGTTGAATGGAGTCCAGTTTCAGGACTCGCCCGATATTTTCTCTTTGTATATCTACCAAGTACGGCGTATGATAAAGAAGTATGGAAACTCCATAGTCCTGCATACCACAATTGAGTTGATGCAAATTATGAGTTTCTTTACTATTTTTCCAGATTCAAATCAAGAAAAAGATTTGGAAAATTAAGTGTTGCTTGAATCCAGTCAACAAAAAATAAAAAGTGTATTTCTTGAATCGTAAAATCTTATTCATTACATGGTATTGATTAGTCAAATATAAACTTGATATTTGATACGTTGGGAAAAGCAAAAGAACGGTTAGATTCTACTTTTCGTATTTTAATCACTGTTTTATTGTTTACATAACAACATAGAATAAGAATATAAACCCCATAATGATGTTTCTAGAGGATAATTATTTAAAACTAACCTTTTAATTTAACTTTATTAATATAGAACCATTTTAATATTTTTAGTAATAAAATTAGCATTTTACACAACGGTTCAATTGGAAAGCAGCTATATTTAACTACGAGATGCTTTAATAATATCTTAGAAAATTCACATTTTTTCTCGAGTAAAAAAATAAATAAAAACAAGTCGTTTGGAAAGAATTTTAAAATAACTTTATTTATAGATAGATATAAATGAGTTGTAGATAAGTGTACAACACTTTTGTGTCCACTGAAGTGCGTTGTTAAAAATAAATTTTAATCATTCGTGAATGATTTATAAATTTTTCTAAATGTTTATGGTATGAATTCTCAATTTACTTATTAAGCCCTTGTTTTAAAGTAATATTTGAAAATTATTTTCCCCCGCACTCATTTCTAACCATACATTCTCAAAAAAAAAAAAAAAAAAAACAATTTCAAAACTTATTCACCCACCCCACCCACAAAAAAAAAACTTTTTAATCAGCATCAAACAAGAGCTAAATAATAAAAATTGCTGGTCGAGGTATGAACCGAAAACATCTTTATTAATAGTTAGTAGTACTAAACAAGCGAAATGTCGTTCTAAAACAAACCNTTTTGTACTTTTTAACCACAAATTCTTTAAAAAAAAATGACTTTTCAAATAAATATTTTCACATGTGCAAGGGTATGAAATAATCTTCTTAATTCTTCCCAAAATTGACCTTTAAAAGATGGAAACAATTTCATATTCAATATTTTATAAATATTATATTAGTAGCAAGTCAATCAATCTAAAGTTCGAACAAGTATCGAATTTTAAAATTGACATTCTCAAACGAACCAGCATTTTGTACAGTAAAAGTCACATCTACTAAATATAAAACTAATAATCAAAATCTAAAGACTTGCAATACTTTTATTAACAAGGTGTCAGTATTGACCGACTTGGTATGGGACACCTTTATATTAGAGGAGTACATGAAAACCACCAGTTCAAACCGAAACCATCTTAGAATGGATTATGGACCTATGTACATGGTACCAAACCAACAATTAAAAAATAATAAATTCTCTTTGATTTTAAAGTTATTTATGCTTGCAACCTTTCTTAGAATTTATGCTATGAATGGAAGCAACAAAAGGTGGCAAAAATGAAATTCAGCAAAGAAGTGTCTTTAATTTGTTTCTTTAATTCTCATTCTCAGGAGGCAATGAAAAAAAGAGGGGGGGTGGGGGGGGTGGGGGGGGTGCAGACTATTATCCCAACAAAAGAGAGAAACTTCTATATCTTAAAACATTAAAATGCAATTTTGCAAATAGAAAAAAAAAATGTTTCCTAACCTGAAATGTTACAGCAGAAAGCAAGTCCTTCTTGCTGAAGCTGGTCTTGGAATTTGGTACAGAAGCATGTATCATACAAGCCAGAGATTCCCACTGATTCAAACTCAGTGAATCACCTACAAACATAATCTTCTTCCCCCTCCATCTTCTCAGAAACTCCATCCCATCAAATCTGCAAAACAAAAAAAGACACGTTTAGTTGAGTAGTAGTCGAATAGACAATACTAAAGAAACTAAAATCTGTACCTGGGCAAGTCACAAGAGTCTGGTTTCCATGAAAACTTAAGATACTGTGTATCAGGGCGGCCATACTTTTGGCAATCAAACTCAGGTTCAAGAAAAGGACAACTTGAAGATTGATAAAGAGGATATGAAGAATCAATAACCCATTTGCCTTGAAACAAATTGCAACCACTTAAGAGCTCTCTATCCCTACTAACATTATGCACCAATGGTGTTGTGGCATCTGGCAGTAGCACTGCAGATGCAACTAACAGAGATTGAAGGAGAAAAACTGATAAGGTTTGATACAAAAAGTTCTTCTTCATTATTGGGTTACGGTACACGAGAGAGATGAAAGCAATAACAAACAAAAGTAGTGAAGAAAAGCTGTTTACCATTTATATTCTTGGTTCACATGGTTCGTTTGGACCGTCGGTACAGAGAAATATCGATTTTTATATGTCTTACATGAGTTGGGAATCTTGGATTTATTAGAGGCAACAAGTGTCACCTCATTTGCTTTATTGGAACTAAAAAATTTACTCATGTCATCTGGATTTTTTTTCATTTTTGCTCTTAAAATGTTACTATGTCATTCACTCGATTTCCTAACTTATCACATGTTAATAGTAATCTCTCACGTAGTTTAACTACCCAAAAATAATAATAATAATAAATTTTTTTTTTTTTTTTTAAAAAAAGAGAGGATTTAGACTACCATTTTAATGATAATATTTTAAGTTGGAACTTCGAGACTTAATGTAGTATAAGCTTAAATATTTGATTTGCCTAAAACTCAAAAGAACAATCGAATTTCAAGATTGATGTTCTCAAATCACTATTTCCCAGGGTTGGCTAGTGCTCAATGTCAATGAAACACGAAAAATATTAATCACTATATAAGGATTTTATTATTTCTCTTAATAGTATTGACCTTTTAAGGTTGAAATCAAAAATCCAATAACAGAAAATATGATTAAGTTCTCGTTTGAAAATCAATCTTTCCCCACACTTATTGTCAACCATACAAAGTTTTTTTTCTTATATTTTCTCATAACTTTTGCCTTATTTTTAACTACACATTCTTAATATATATTCATAAAATTACTTCTCAAAAAATCAATTTCACACATGGGCTAAAAATTCAATTAGTCAAAGTTTGATGATTTTCCGTTCAAAATTGGTTAGCAGATTTTAACGACAATTCATGCAATTTGCGGTTTCAATGAATTTGGATTAAGAAAAAAAAATTGAAATGATTAAGGAATGGATTTTTGTAATGGCCCTTGTCTTCTTGTCCCTAATGATGCCAAATCACAGCTCACATTTGAGAATTTCATGTGATCGATAGTGGTCGTCTGCTGGTAGATTGATCTCACATTCTTGTCAGGGTCCCACGTCTATAATTTCATCATCCATTATTTATATATACTTCCATTTTACTAAGGTTTAATTACAAAAAAAAGATAAACTATTGTCAAAATTACCAAAAAAAGAAAAGGTTTCATGTTATCGTGTCATTCCAAGAAGCTTGGGCAATCTAAACCATCAGCTTTTAAATGCACATTAATATCAGCAAATATACTTAAAGGCGTGTTCAGTCGTGCTTAAAATTCAATTAAAATTAAAAATATGATCGTTATTGGGTCTCGCTCGTCTAATAAAAGTCAACAATAATGGCTAGTTTTTCAATTTTAATCCGATTTTAATCTCTACCGAACACGTGCTAAATTCAGCTGCTTTTTTTTTTTAAATTATTTATATATACTTCCATTTTACTAAGGTTTAATTACAAAAAAAAGATAAACTATTGTCAAAATTACCAAAAAAAGAAAAGGTTTCATGTTATCGTGTCATTCCAAGAAGCTTGGGCAATCTAAACCATCAGCCTTTAAATGCACATTAATATCAGCAAATATAATTAAGAGTGTGTTCGATCGTGCTTAAAATTCAATTAAAATTGAAAATATGACCGTTATTGGGTCTCGCTTGTCTAATAAAAGTCAACAATAATGGCTAGTTTTTCAATTTTAATCCGATTTTAATTTCTACCGAACACGTGCTAAATTCAGCTGCTTTTTTTTTTAATCAAAAGAAACTCATACTTAACTCTTTTAAAAAACAATAATTTACTTATTTTTTATTTTGATTAATAAATACTTTTTTTTTTTTAATATTTCAAAGCTTGCTTATTTACTCATGTCATATTATAATTATTAAGCTATAGCCAAACATGCTGATGGGGCCTACTTTTTGCTACCCAAAAGCTCTTATTTTGCCCGTGAACTCCATGAGAAATTCGTATAAAAGACGTAAATAAATTTTCCTTTGTTCAATAACTTCAACTTTTGGATGATTAAGAAACTTGTACTTATTTTTCGAAATCATCTCAAACTTTACTGTAAAAAACAAAAAATTACGTACTTTTATGATTAAGCAAACTTTTTAAGCTTAGCCGATTGTACTCGCACCTAATTCGTGCTACAAAAACACACTTATTTTGCAAGTAAAAAACAAATATACTGTTAAACATGTGATGAAAAGTTGACATGTAAAAGGGGTGTCTAAATGAAGTAATGTATAGTTAAATTCTAGTCTATTTTTCACTTTTTTTAATAGAGATGATATTTTTAAAATGTAATAATTGGTGATTAATGTAGTGTGTAATGAATTAATGTGAATTGGTGGAGTCAACCCATGCAGGTGGTTAGAGTGGGGAAATATAAAGCAAGCTAGTGGATCAAACAAGTCATTTTCAAAATGGCTGTTCTTTGGATAACAATTTGACAGTGGAGACCCACTACAAATTGCTGTATCAAGGGATTATGGATTTTGAGAATAATACTCATGAATTATTGAAAATGATTGATCGCTACAAGTTATAAATCCGCTTAAAAAAGATCCTTAATTTGCCTTTTGGTTATTCTAATACTGTCTATTATGTTTTTCAGGATGAAAGTAATCTTCGTGCAAGAATTTGCAATTGCCTTTGTTATGACCGTTAGAAATACATTTTTTTTTTTTTTTTGTTTGAAAATTAAACGAGTCGGATTAATTTAACCTAAGGTTTTCCTTTAAAAGATAAAAAATTAACCTAGTTCATCCTAGAGAAGGGAGTTGGGTCTAAAAATGATGCCAAACATTGTAATCCTGACTCCTGAAAAGAAAAAACGCAAGTAAAAGAGTGTAACAACTGCACCAGCCGGGAATCGAACCCGGGTCTGTACCGTGGCAGGGTACTATTCTACCACTAGACCACTGGTGCTTTGATACGAAAAGTGGCCATCCATTTAAAATATTATGACAACTACAAAACTAAAACAAGAGATCTGATCCTAAATCGAGAACCTCTTTTTATTGTTTTATGTTCTGTCGTGATCTGAATTGACTAAAGCCAAACGCTCAATAGAAGTCAAGAAACTCCTAGTACGCATAAAGACTGATATATAGTCCAATACTTATAAGCCAAACATGGTACAAAAGTTCAAAATCGACCTTTATTTTTTATTTCAACTATTATTCCAGTGTCACAAGTATGAACCGATTACACAAATATGTACACAAGTACCGGTCCTTTTAGCCAATAGAATACATTAAAATAGACCTGAAACGTTCATCCCACGTTTCGGCTTACATGAAACTTGGAGCTGCGAAATTCCATTCAAAATTTCCCCCTTTTTTTCTGAATTTGAATTGACATATCCAATTTCCATGCGGCCTAACAAGATGTAGCAGCATTTCACCACTTCAAACCGACACAAAGACATACAAATCACTATGGATAGTCGAGATAGCTAACCCTTTGCCTCTTGTGCGGAAGCATGAGTTGAGATAATTCTTCTGACTCAGACGACTTATCCACGACACAACTCAAAGCCCCGTGAATAGAACTCGCTATAAGTTCCCGAGCTTCAGCACTGTTATTCATGTTGTCTCTTCTGCCAGTCAATAAGAACACAATCTTCACCCGACCTTCCAGAGTAGAGATCTCGACATTTGCCAAATCTACAGGAAGCACATTGAGACACTGCCTTGTATCAGACAGAAGATCCGGCCTGTAATGACAACAAATAGAAGCCCTAAAGGAGAAAGATCCATCTACTACATCCTCATCAAGTTCTTCAACTTTCACTTCATCTGAATCTGTTGGAATGTGTAAATCTTCACTGGCTTGTTTTGCGGTTTTCTTCAATTGTTTCACTTGGCTGATAACTTCCGCAAGTAATGTAGCTTTGTCCATCTATCGACAAACAGGTGAAAAAAAGAGTGAAGCTTAAACATTAGTTCTTGACATGACATGCAACAGTGGAAAATCTAATTCGAAAGCAAAACGTTAACATTTAAAATCTTCCGCACGCACATTTTTAATAAATAACTGTTGGTTAGAGTTGAACTAACAACCTTTATCCACTCTCATAGTATGTTGAACCACCTCATCTAAAAGCTTAAGTTATTAAACATTCAGAAGTGATATAAAATCTTCCTATATCTCAATTGACATTAATATGCCAACTCAGACTGACTCACGAATTCAAAAGTTGAGTTAGACAGGTACAAAGACCAATGAGCAACAACTCCATTTTATGCAAATTTAATTGTAGAAGTAATAACCCTTATGCCTCGTTCAATTCAAACAGTTTGCAACACAATTTTGTTCAATCGTGTCAAATGTCAATATTGTGTGACGATGAAAGTGATATGATAGCAACTTACTCTATAAATTACATGTTCGAAATCTATTTATACTCCATCTCTAAATGTCTCTTATAATACGTAACCCCAAACCACAAAAATATATTAAATTAAGTAAAGTATGACTTGAATTCTAGTCATATTGCAATAATACATAAGAATACTCAAATTATTATAATTTAAAATGGGGTCCATGGGGAAAAATTGGAAATAATCATAGCACATCAGCTGGTAGGTAGCCCACTATCCAATCAAAATCTTCTATATGCAGACACCTGACTGCTTTGAACTTAGATTAAGAAATACTAATCAACCATTTTAGAAGAAGACAATGATTTAATGCTATTATATGTTTAAGTCGGCAAACAACCCTGAGTTCCTCAAATTAAACAATAGTAGAGCACATTGACCTCAGCCGAAAACATCAATCTCAACCATTAACTTAAAAACATCAAGCTCGAACATTACATCATCGGCCAGAAACACAAACATCCTTACTGCACCAAATCTATCATTTTATTTAATAGTATAAAATTTCAAAGCACCAATAAGAAGGCATACTCTAGAACATCAACCTCAATGGTTCCACCCTCGGGTGGAAACATGAACATACTGACTGCAACAAATTCGCCATTTATCAGTGGACACACATAGCATAATCAGCCAGTGAAAATATTAAGTTTTACTGTTAGGTAGACATCATTTAATAATTTACTGTTTCGTCGATATAACCATTATTTTGAATGCAACGATGTGGCTACCAATTAAAATTGCATTCTTAAAAAGACAACAATAGAGATAGAGATGATAATCGAGCAGCAGAAATTTTCAGCTAACACGGTGATTTCTGAAGCAAATGATCAATAAATAGAAAATGCACCAAATGATCAATGAAAAGAAATGGACAAAAGTCATTAAGAAACAAATCCAACAAAAAATGGTATGGATCGCGAATGTTTCTGACTTTCATGAAAATGTATCGCTAGAGATAGTTCATATCTCAGGCTAAGTATGAATTTCCTTAATAATTTAACACTTTCAATGAAACGTATAAAAAGAGATTTAATGTATCAGTCACCAGAAGTATGAATCCCATTAGCTGTGACAAGCATTCCGACAACGCAGAGAACTTCACTCATGTCACTAATTCATGCACGACTATAAACAAAAGAAGAGTAGCGCAAGAATATACATCGTGTACCACCAAATTTCAATGTGAGTTAATGATAAATATAGACATGAACATCAAATATTATGGCAATTCAAGATCTTAACCAGCCAAAAATATCACAAACCTTTTCTTCCCCAGGTACAAGACCTCGAAGCGTTGCCAAATGAGCATTAATCCTCTCTCTCCTCCTCCTCTCAGCCTCGCTATGGCTCTTCAAAGCGGCAACTGTTTTCACCTCTGAAAACCCCCTCTTCTTCCCTGTTTTGCCTAAAGTTTTCACTAGCTCCCCCTTCTCACAGTCCAATACTAATGATTGCCCAAATGACATAGCTCCACTTCCCCTAATCCCTGCAAATCCCTCACAATCTGATTTAAGGTTTAAGCTATTTGGGTTCCTATAATACATACTCTGATACTCACACTCTCAATCCCACCATATTCATGACATATAAAATTTATATGTGTGCATATATATGAATTAACACAATCAGAATGAATTGATTTGCAAAATAAGTTGTGTTCCCAATTTAACAAATTTAAGCTGTAAGAAAATTATCACGAGGTAATATTACAAGCATATGTATTAAAATCAAGTGCTTTGCGTGTGCGCTATCAAGTGTTTGAAATTAACAGGAAAAATAAAATCTTGATTATCCCCGCATGAATAAATTGCACATTCTTTCACATATAGCTAAAAAATATTGGATAAAAGCAAAAAAATAGTGAAACTTTCAGGGGTCAAGACCAGGAGGGCGGGTGGTAGGTGCAAACCAAAACGACAGCATTTTAGAGCGGAGCTTGAGAGTGGCAACAGACGAAACGGCGGCGATGGTGGGGGTTAATGGAAGAGACATTATTTTTATTAGAAGAAAAGTAATAAAAGACAACAAATTGGGATTCTGCTGGGTTATGGCGAAAAGAAATCAATGAGAATAAATCCACATCTTTTTCTTCTTAAAGGTCTTGAATTCCTGCATCTCGATGAGCTTTTTGGGTTGAATCTTTGACAATTTGATGCGAGAATCAAAAGGAAATCCCAGAAAACTTGTATCTTTCTGTGTGGTGGTGTACAGAAAATTACAAAAGCCAAACCCACGCAGTTAATTTATAAGGCAGACAATAATCTAATCTGCCATGGGAAGTAACCAACTAAGCTTAAAAAATTAGTGCAGAACAAAAAAATAAATAAAGAAAGAAAGAACTTGTCAGTTCTTGACTTTTGTATATTCATCAATAACATTAGTGGTAATCAAAGGAAGGTTGAACCCGTCTGTCTGATTTAGAATTTGCGGTTAGGGATGCAAATTAGTTGAGCTGACATTTTTTATCCAATAACATAAAGGTTGACAATTAGTTAATATTTAATTTCATTTTTTTCAATAAAGAAATTTTAATTGGTTTAGTCAACCATTTTTTTTTTTTTTTTTTATGTGGAATTAGGTTAATAAATTTAAATTAGTCACAGTATTAGTGTCTGTTAATAGGCTTCGCATCCCCGTGCCCGTTTGACAATCATTTCGGTAGAAAAAAAGTTTTTAATAATGATTTTTAGGATATAATTAAAAAGTAGGGAAAAAAATTTAGTATATGTCTAGAATATTTTATTTTGTGAATATATAATCAAAAATGATCATGTATCAAACCATAAAAAAATTAAATAGTGTTGAACAAGAACAGTTTCATGTGAAAGTTAAAATTTGAAGATAATCTAACGTGTCTTAAGCTCCTAGATAAATGTTACCTAATAAAGTCGTGGTACAAAAATTGAAAATATTTATGGATAAAATTACTTGTACAATTTTTGTTGATAATCCATGTATTGTCAAGATTCGTACAATTAGCTAAAAAACAATTTTAAACATGATTGGTATAGATTCATGTTTCATAGTTGTTAACAAAATTATGAGTTATGATTGTACATGTAGATTGATTCAATATTTATTACCAAAATATTTTCCCAAGAATAGAGACAACGAATTCTATACGATGACCAGATACGAAATTAGTCATTAATCGTTGTTAATTTTTTATTTTTGAAAAATTAAGTTGGCCATAGATCAAAAATGTTTTGCTCGACATTTTTAGCGAGAATGAGAATCGATTCACATTGAGCCCCTGTTTGGTACACATTAAAATTTTCATTTTCATTTTCCTTCTTCTACTCATTTTTAACCACAAATTTTTCAATAAAACAATATTTTCCACCACATTCATAACTTTTCCTTCTTATTCAACCATACATTCTTCATCAATCTACTATTCCAAAATATATTCTTAAAAAATAATGTGGCTCAAATACAACCTAAATTGCACGGTATAATGTATTTCATTTTGCATCTCTACATTAAAAGCATGTTCGTTTTTCATTTCTTTTGAGTCCTTTAATGCTAGTTACTTTTCTTAAAATGTGGTCATACTAGTCCTTTTTTTTTTTTTTTCAAATTAATATAATTGAATTGTTCTACTACGATTAATTAATTGGCAGATAACTTTTACAATTTAAACCCATTTGATAATCGTGCATTACTACTACAAATCTATCGGTATTAAACTAAACTCTTGTTTGACAACCACTGTTTTAAAAAAATTTATTTTACATATTCATTTTTAACCATATGTTCAAACAATAAAATATCGTGTACGTAAATTTCAAGTTTTTCTACTTTTTAATCATACATTCTCTAAAAATTCACTATTCAAAACATTATATTTGTCAAATAATGACATCAAACATAGGCTAAATACTTGTCTTGAAGTTGGCTAAACGTTTGTCAAACAAAAAAAGAGTTTTGGAGATAAGTTGACTTGTCTGTTGTTAATTATATTATTTTTCAAACACTTCTTTCAATTTATTACTTGAAGACCATATAAAGTGGGCTCAACTATTTATTTAAGGTAGTCGGTGTTTTTTTTCAACTTAATGTAATATTCACAATTATTTTGTATTCTTTTAATATATATAGAGAGTGTTTGGTAGAGATTAAAATCGGAATAAAATTAAAAAATTAGTCGTTATTGTTGACTTTTATTAGACGAGTGAGACTCAATAACGGCTATATTTTTAATTTTAATTGGATTTTGAACCGTACCAAACAGGCCCTTTGGTTTTTCTTTAGACATTTTTTCTCTTATTAATCTTCTAATATTATTGATTTAAGATGCTTAGTGCATTTTCAATATTAGTGTAAAACAAAGATTTAACCCATGTTTGACGCACATTCTTTCAAAATATATTCTTTCAAAACTCATTTACAACTACACGTTTTTCAATAAAATAATATTTTTCATCCTATCAATACTTTATCCTTACTTTTTAACTACATATTTTTCATCGTATCACTATTTACATTCTTTTCTCAATAATATCTATCAAATACACCATTAGATCTCTAAAGTAGTCGGAAACCTCTCATATGGAGATATGCAAATTGTATTTTCTGACAAAACATAAAAAAAAAAAATGTTTTTTTACATTCACGAGAGGTAAAACTGAATTTAGATCCATCGATATGTAAGTGAGGAAGCAAAAAGGGAAAATTACACAACTATTCCACTATAACAATTACATTTTAAACCTAACAACCTTGTCAAAATATTTCAAAATTCAGTTAACTCAAATTTTTAATATTGATAAATAATATTATAACCACACCTTCAAACCCTAAACAATTTCCCTCTCCTTTTTCACTCACACTCAGAGGTGGCAATCGAGCCGAGTAGCTCGTCGGCTCGCCCGCTCGGCTCGTACTGTAGCGATCCACGGGCCGCTCGGGCTCGTCAAAAGACGAGCACGAGCCCGAGCCGAGCTCGCCCACGAAAAAACGAG
>CAIGRQ010142582.1:0-11687 GCA_903798375.1 Fraxinus sp. D2006-0159
TTTTCATCACATCAATATCTTTTCCTTCTTTTTCAACCACATATTTCTCATCACATCAACCAAAAAAATGCATTCTTTTGAAAATAATGTGCACCAAACAGGGGCGTAAACTCAAAAAAAACTCTAATTTTTAACCACTTTTTTCAAAAATATTATTGCTCTATCCGTCTCATTTATACAAGCTGATTTTATTTTTCACACAGATTAAGAAATCTTATTTAATATTATTGAAAAAATATTTTTTGCCAAAAACTTTTTAGTTTGCTCTTATTTAATTATCAGCAACTATTAGTAAATTGTTGTTGAAAATAGTAAAGAAATTGAATGATTTAACTTTTAATTCTCATATTGGTTATAATTAGACAAATTAAATAAGTGTATAACGAATAAAAAATTTTAATAAATAATTGAGACAAAAAGTAAGGAAAATCAGCCTATATAAATGAGATGGAGAAAGTATTTAAAAACTCATTCTTCCCATAAAATGGTTGTCAAACAGGGCATGTTCAAGTTGGACCTCATTTGTTAAAACTCATTTTTTTCGAAACTCATTTTAATTTATGAAGTTCATAACTTTTATCAAATTTTTTAACTATATATTTTATCAACTTTTATCAAAATCTACTCCAATCTTCTCACAAAGATAGAACTACTTTCCTTTTTTTGTCTTTCTCAAACTATAAATCACTTTTTTTTATTGAGAATATAGTTGATTTTTAATTTTCTAATATACCCCTATTTAATGTGTCTTATTATCAATAAATATGTACTCCTATTTAAATTATTATTTATGTAGGGTATTTTCGAAAAAATGCAAGAAAAAAAATTATATTTTCAATTATATTAGTTATATTTTCTTAATCGGTGTAAAAATGGAAACAAATCTATCTTTATGGGTTGAATGAAGTATACTTTTATTCAAATAAAACAAGGGCTAGTGCATTGCATTATGACATAGAAATAAGGGATAATTGCAGCAGTGGTCCCAAAACTTTCAATTTTTTTACAAACTATGCATTAACCTTTTATTTTGGCAGCGACAATCCCAAATCTTTCACTTTAACTGAAATTGGAGTCCATTGAACGGATTCAATCCAATATTCTGTTAGTCAACCTGAAATGAAATGTTTGACTCAACTTGACAAATTAAAACAATTAATCAAAGCAAAGTACTTTCATCTTCTCCAAATACACCGTTTACTGTGGCGACGGTGGGCGGTTGGATGGTGGTGGCGACAGTTATTGAGTTTCCTAGATGTTTGATTTTACGGAAGGGGCAGGGATGAGGTATTTGGAGAAGATGAAAGTACTTTGTTTTGGTTAATTGTTTAATTTGTCTAGTTGAGTAAAACATTTTATTTCGGGTGGACTAACATAGTATTGAGTGAAATATGTTCAATGGACTCCAACTGCCGTTAAAGTGAAAGGTTTAGGACTGCAGTTGCCAAAATAAAATGTTAGTATAGTTTGTAAAAAATTGAAAAGTTTGGAACCGTTGCTGCAATTATCCCTAAAAATAAATATTATTATGTCCCATAAAGAGGTTTGGATTATTTTGTTTTCTATCCTAAATTATAGGTCACTTTCCATAATGAAAGTATAGATATTTTTTTAACTTTTCAATATACTTCTATTTAGCGTATCTTGTTACCAACAAATATAAACTAATCCTATTTAAACAATTATTTAATGTAGGATTATATTAGAAAAATTACAAGAAAATTTATATTAATTATATTTTCTTACTCTTGTGTTAAAATAGAAACAAGCATATCTGTGAAGGATGGAGGTAGTACTTCTACTTTGCTTGGTCTTGCAGCACTCTTTGTTAACTTGACTAAAAGAATCAAACCCTGTTTGGCGGAAAGTATAAGCGAATTTATAGTAAATTTTGATAAAAGTTGATGAAATGTGTAATTAAAAAGTTGTAAATTTCATAAAATATGTGATTAAAATTAACTATTAACTTTAACTTCAATATCAGACATGGCCCCGATTCAAAATCTTACGGCATAATTGATAATTGTCATCCACAACTACATGTATATTGCCCTTTGCATCGAATTTAACTACATGTATATTGCCAATGGTGTCACATCATCAATATTTTGCAACAAATCCAAGTCTTGCTAGGCAGCCTGGTGAATAGTATCATATTACCTTTTTCAATTCAACCTTTCGCATGCAATAATGAATATCACTAAACGGTATCATCTACAAAATTTTAGTCCATCTATAATGATTATTATTTTCAAATTTTTTTTTCTACATACTCATTTTTAACTAAACATTCATCTAATAAAATATTCTATACGTAAATTTAATTTTTTTTTTCCTACTTTTAGCCCCTGTTTGGCCCCCATTTTGGGGTGTTGAAACTTTTTGGAATGATGATTGATGAGAGAATGTGTGGTAGAAAAGTAATGAAAAGTTTTAAATTTGTGTGTAATATTATTTTATTTGAAAAATGTGTGTTTGAAATGAACAAAAAAAATTAATGTAATGTAATTAAACACACTTTGTTCAAAAATTTACCGTTCAAAAAAATGGCGACCAAATAGGGGTTAATTAACAATTAATGGACCCAAATATTTATAAGGTGTTTAGTGGGAATTAAAATTAGATTTTTAATAGATTGTGATAGAAATTTTTGAAATGTGTAGTTGAAAAGTCGTGGGATCCATAAAAAATGTGGTTAATATTGATTGTTTGACTTTGACTTGGATTAAAATTAGATTTTATTCAGGACGAAACATGGCTTAATATTTTCTTTAATTTTATTTACACATTTTTTAAACCATAAATTCGGACAATCTGAGAAGAATTAGGAAAAGCCAAATTAGCTTTAACTTGCCATACCTCAATTTGCCCATTTTCTCACCCCCAAAATTCAATCCTTGTCTTTTAATTCTCCAAAAAATAAAATCTTTTTTCCCATAATTTTATTGTTCATCTACACTAACTTTTCCGTTTTTTCAGTTTGATCTTACCGTACCTTTTCCAGTTCTGTCCAAACCCGAAGAAGCTCTTTCAGGGATAAACTTCAAATATTTGCTGTCTTTTATTTTTTCAAATTTTAAAAAAAAAATTCTGGCGTTTTGCTTCCAAGAAAAATTATGCTTTTTTGAGGGTTTGTAGGAATTTTTGTTCTTGGAATTTGAAGTATGGAAGGTGGAAGAGGTACTATAAGTAGCAGTGGAATCACAGTGGTGGGATCAGATGCTCCTTCGGACTACCATGTGGCTCCAAGGACCACTGATAATCCAATTCAGATGAGTGGCTCAGCGCTGCCTCCCCCGCCGTCGACCACCGATGCCGGAGTGAGTGGCGCCACTGTTGAGAAGAAGAAGAAGAGGGGCAGGCCTAGGAAGTATGCCCCTGATGGCTCTGCCACTAAGCCCCTCTCACCTAAGCCGATATCCTCCTCGACCCCTACACCGATGATTGACTTCTCGGCAACGGATAAGCCCGGAAAAGTCCTGTTGGCGCAGCATACGAGAATGGAGCCGGAGAATTTGGGTAATTGAAATGATGATTGTGCATTACTATATGGAGCAATGTGTGTTTTATTTTTAATGCATGCTGTTCATCAAACATTCTATTATGTATTGTTGTTTAATTTGTATGAATTTAAGTTCTGTGTTTTAACTGGAAGAATTATTGCAAATGATAGTTGAGTAAAGAAATGGGACCTATGAATTGATGCCCCAACTAAAATCTTGTCATGAATGGGTAGTTTTGATAGTCATGTGGGGTTTTTGTAGCGAAAATGATGGAATCCAGATCGACGTTCTTGAATAATCCACGTCACTTCTGCTGCGGAATACCTCAACTTGGACAGAAAGATCTTAGTAGCTTCATAATTCGTGGGCGGCTAAATTGTAATTCAGACTCGAGTGGCTTTTGTTTTTTTTCCTAAAAGTCTCTTGTTGGCTTCGTAGAATATGGACAATTTGTTTCTCAAATGGAAAATCCACGTGCCACGCCCCTGGTACAAATGGATTTTTAGCCTGAGATCAGGCCTTGCCTCCAGTCATTAATGACAACTATGTACTTGTCGTGCCTATGGTGAAAACGTGGATTTTGCTTGCATGTGAGGACCAAAGCTTAATTAAACGTCTCTCTCTCTAACAATTTAAGCTTTTAGGTGACATGGTTCGACATAGATTATTGGCCATTGATACGAGTTTGTCTTGAGCTCTATGATGACTTCATAAAAAGGTTGGTGAAGTAATATTCTTTTGCTAGTGGAACAAGTTCATCTCGATCTCGTATAATTGGTAAGTGAAGATCAGGTTCATGAATTAATGTTTTTCGTCCTATTGTTTCCATGGCCACAGAATGCCTTTTTCTTTCCTATTATGATATTTTTATGAATACTTGACATGATTCTATTTAAGACGCTATAAAAGATTTGATTGCATGCTGAAGTCGTCTCCTCGAGATTTACTAATCTTCAATGTTTTTCTTTGTAGGTGAATGGGTTTCATGTTCTGTTGGTGCTAATTTTATACCTCATATCATCACTGTCAATGCTGGAGAGGTAAAATTTCAATTTACAGCATGGTTTGCTCTATGGACAAATAATTTTCTATAATCTGTATTCGAGTTTTCACTTCTGCTTCATAGTTTAATTTTTCCTTTTCCTTTTATCCTTTTCGTATGGCGCCCTTGCTCTTACTTTTGGAGACCATTCACATTAATGTGCGATTTTTTGTGTACAGTGGATGACAAAAGTTGAAATCCACAGCATAAATGAATCTACTTTTGATTTTAGGATGTCATGATGAAGGTCATATCTTTCTCTCAACAAGGTCCTCGGGCTATATGCGTTCTCTCGGCTAATGGCGTGATTTCTAGCGTAACTCTTCGGCAACCCGATTCATCAGGTGGCACATTGACATACGAGGTGCTGGAATCAATAATTTTTTGCTTTAGTTTAATCACACCTGTCTTCTTTTTTGATATCCCAGCAAATTTAACGTTGCTAGTAATTCTTAGTTATGGTATTATTTTTGTTTTCCATCAACAGGAACATTTGATATCATAGTTCTTTTGTTGTTTTAGGGTCGTTTCGAGATACTGTCACTGACTGGATCATTTATGCCTTCCGAGATTGGAGGAATGAGGCACCGATCTGGTGGTATGAGCGTTTCTTTAGCTAGCCCCGATGGTCGTGTTGTTGGGGGTGGTGTTACTGGTTTACTGGTTGCTGCCACTCCCGTCCAGGTATGTTTTCATCTCGTTTTTGTTTTATCGAGACATATTTTGTAATTACTTTTGTTTAAGCTTAGCAAAACACGTCTTAGAATACTTTCCTAGTACATTTTCTGATAAATTATGCGTTCTGGTGTGAAATTAGATTGTGGTTGGTAGTTTTTTGGTGGGCAATCGGCATGAACAGAAGACGAAGAAACACAAGACACAGTCGATGACTAGTATTCCTAATGCTGCCATTCCTATATCCAGTGCAGGGGCGGAAGAACAGTATAATGCCAACTCTTCTTTCCGTGGAGATAGCTGGTCTTCAATGGGCCCCGACTCTATGAATAAACCCGCTGACATCAACAAATCTTTGCCCGAGTAGTAACCCTAAAACGCGAACCACATGTTCATGAAGGTGGATTAGACGGAACTGAAAATCTTGTTTATTATATTGTCCGATATAGCATAGCAAATATGCACTAACAATTCTCTTACCAACCCAATTGGCATCAAAACCCGTTCATGTATTCCCTAGTTAACCAGTCTTATCACACCACTGTTGTTCGTCTGTAAAGTTACTAGTTGCGAGTACAGGCAAGGTTTGTCTAGTACATCCCAGTAGACATTTCTACCTCTATGATCGTGTTGTAGAATATGACATTTATATAGCCGTCGATGCATTGTCGTTTCTGTTCGGCCTTCGGGTTTTTATTCAACATCTTCTATTCTTTTCGTCTTCAATATATCCGAATTCATGATTTTGTGTTTTCATTGCACGTTAGGGACAAAAGTGAAACTTTGTTAACTTGCTGCAACCCTAGTCCTGTAATCTTGTTTAGTTAAGGATCTTTGGCCCCCAAAGTTCGAGTAATTTTCTTCGATCAGATTGGGATTGAAGATCAAGACTTCAAATTGAGACAAGATAAGCGGTATATTATTTTTAAGGTAAAAATGTAGTTAAATTGTGTAAAATACTCTTGAGAACTAGCTATCACTCAAAATATTTTCATAATGAACATCGATTATTGTCGACACGTGTAAAATACTCTTCTTTTATGTAATAGAATAGACAGATATGATGAAAATTTGGATAAATAATGTGTGACAATCATAACAACGTTTAAAACGAAATAATTTAATCAATTATTTGTAATGATTAGTCATTATTGTATCCACTCGCTACCTTTTGTTCATTCATGAATCATTTTAATTTTTCATTAGTGGAAATCAAGCTGTATCATACTTTATTTTTGTTGGAAACGAAAAATAAATAAATTGAAGGATTGAATTTGGCATAAAATTTGAGTGGGACCGGCTTGTTTATTTTAGAAAATCAAGATTGATTTGTGTTCTCCTTTTTGAAAACGTGGAAATCATATATTTACTTGCCAAAATGACATTCAGATGAATGAAAATTTGGAGCTCAAAGTGATGCATTGAAAAATGTTTTGTGCTGGAGGGAAACTAGTTTAAAGTTATCCTACATATGAAAATAGATAAAGACAACGATCATTTTACATATGATTACACTTTAGAAGGGTGTAATTATGTGTATTATAGATGTTCTCTTCACGTGCGCGCGTAGGGGTGCAAATCACAGGCCGAAATAAGTTTCAGACCTTGAATTTATGTTCGTACATGAATATCGGACCGAATGGACCAAAATTTGGTTTATTTTTATTATTTTTCCAAAATTACGTAAGGGAAGAAGATAACTAAATAAATAGATCGTAATGGAGAATTAACAAGTCAGAAGTTATGACATTAACTATCATTACCATAATTAATTCGGTTGTTAATCTCTCCTTAAGACACATAATCACGTGTGTTTCAAGAGTTAAAAAGAATTTGGAAGCTTTTTTTTTTAATGGACAGTTTCAAAAATAAATAAGATTGCTTCTAAATTAAGGGTCAAAACTTTGAGGCTACTAAAGATTCCAAAAAACAATAAAAAATAAATAAACCTAATTTCTCATTAAATTAATTAAACTTTTCAGTTGGGTGGGTTATACTTAAAGCATCTTCAATATTAATATGAAATAATTTTAAATAAAATCTCATAAGTAAAATAAACACTTATCAAGCTTATGTGGCAAAAATAAAGGCATTGTCGTCTAGATTAAAGGCTCCACATAAATTATATATATTCTTGTCTCTATTTCTAAAGCATTGAATTTTCTCCCTCTTATCCAATTTATTAATTTTTATTTTAAGGTAGATAAAAGATGGTAGTAGATTAAACTCATTAAAGAAATTTGACTATGTATTCTTCAGACATCAATGCCACGTAAGTTACAAGTCTTTCAACTTGCTTGCCATGTACATTAAAAATGCTCTTATCTCAATTGTAGATTGTGTAAAATAATTTTACATCTTACTCTACTCTTTAACTCAACCACATGACTATAAATCGAACACGCTTGAGATTCGCTAGTGGGTCAAAAGAGGAGAGAATATAAAATGTAATCAAGAGAGTATAATTTACACTGTTTTTTTTTTTTTTGAAATACTATACATAGTAGGTTTTTCATTCTCCACCAATTCGTTTGTGATACATTGTGTAAGACGTTTACATACCAATATTTTTCATTCTCCACCAATTCAATAACTATTTTATTTTCACCTAATTTTTACGAAAATTATATATTTATTAAGCCGCTGTTTGATGGGAATGATGGGAATTAAAATCATAATTTTAGTATAATTTGATAAAAATTAATGAAATATGTAATTGAAAAGTTGCTAATTCCATGATATATATGATTAAAATTAATTGTAAATTATGACTTAAATTAAAATCTAAATTTTATAGTTCCTACAAAATAGGGGCTAAATATGATTATATATTATTGAATAATGCTATCTAGAATCAACGATACTATAACATCATTACATGTGTCGGTATTACTGTGAAGTTTCCTAGCAAAAAAAAAAAAAACCATCTACAATAGATATGCATTCTTGACAATTTTTAAGTTAAAGAAATAACCCCAACTCAAAATTAATAAGAAATTAATTTTAACTATGAAATAAAAATATTATTTTAATTCATTATTCGATTTTTGTTCATAATTTAAAAAATTATTAATTAAAACATAGTAATCAAGATTTTTTTATTTGTTTTCACTATATTTAGAAGAGTCAAATAAGTATTTTCTGTATTTCTCAATAAGTTATCAACTTATTAAAATTAACCTTTATTGATTTAATGTTAAGAGTTCAGTAAAAAGATAAAAAAATTTAATACATATCACACCAAAAATAAAATCAACTTTAAAGAGAAAATAACTCTATAATGAACGATCGATAACAGAAATAGTACGCTAAATGTTACATAAAGTAATATATAAAGTGTGATTTGTTATTTTAATTAAATATAATTTTGCATGTTTAACTATTAATAATGACATATTTGTTAATTTTTCAGCAAAGAGAGTTTTTTGTAACCGCCAATGTAAAATGTAAATTTATAAAATAGTAATTACAGGTATATTTTTTAAATTTCCCAAGAGAAAACATCAACATTCAATCAAGTATTAGTAGAGTTACCCCTTCGGGAGTGATCAAGTTGGTGGAGCAAGTGAATGTAGAGATCGAAAGTCACGAGTTCGAATCTCCTATCAATACTTTCTCGGTCGAGCCGTCGCACCAGGTTTCACAGGTTACCTTTTTTCTTGACATAGAAAGGGACACCGTGCAACAGTAGCCTGCTCCACTAGACTACCTTCCGTCTTCTCTAATCGTTTCGGGACGAAAGAAAATTTGATTACAATTTAAAGAAAATTTGCAACATGAAATTGAAATACATTAAACATAACTTGATCATTGATTGCTTAAAAGTTAGAAATTACAATAAATTGAAAGCAGGAAATTACAATGGCTAGTACAGGAGGCGAACACTAGAAAACTTGAAAGATGTTTGAAAGACTAATACCTCCTATAATAGCATTCGGAACAAGAATCCAACTGACATGAGTAGATTTTTAAAATCTCTAGAATCATACTAAAATTTTCTAATTTCTAACTATTTTACAAATAAAATAGAATATTTACCATGTGCGATCAAAGTTGGGCAAACTGCGGCTGCGATAGGGTCACAAAGCTAAAGTAAAGCTGNCTAAAATTTTCTAATTTCTAACTATTTTACAAATAAAATAGAATATTTACCATGTGCGATCAAAGTTGGGCAAACTGCGGCTGCGATAGGGTCACAAAGCTAAAGTAAAGCTGAGGTCCGTGACACGGGGTTTGCCTAGTGCAGTTTATCTTTCCTGTGTGATTTGCGGGCTACTGTACATCGAGCGAGGTTTACCAGTGCGCACTGACAAGTAGCGACCACGAGTTCTTACGTTAACAAAAAAATAGTATTAGGAAAGTTTACTATAAAGCATAACAAGATGCCCAAAAAGTATGTTACATTTGAACCAGGAGACTGGCTTGGGTACACTTGAAGAAAGAACGCTTTCCAAAAGAAGAAAGTCGAAGTTGCGGCCACGGGAAGATGGTCCATTCCAAATCCTTGAAAAAATCAATGACAGTTCCTACAAATTAGATCTTTCTAATGAGTATAATGTTTCGGCTACCTTTAATGTCTATGATCACCATCTCTTTGATGTAGGTACAAATTCGAGGTCGAATCATTTCGAAGAGAGAGAGAATGATGTGATCCATGATACGAGGGCAAGGTTGGGCCAAGATCCATTGATCATTGAGGAATGGTCTATCACTAGGTCGCGAGCGAAGAGGGTCAAAGAAGCAATGTGACTACTTACTCAAGTCATGGTGGACAAAACATTGATAACGTCAAACAAAGAGACGAGTTTCATGTTGGGCATGAGAGATAAATGACATGGAGCAACTTGATTTAAGTAATGAACGGAGTAGCTGTCTCCTTGTTGATACACTGTGTATCATTTTCAAGGCATGCGGTTGCATGCCCTTTTATTGAACCCACAATGGAAGAATTCAAAAGGCCTATGTGACCGCATAGATTTACACTATGCGGCCGCATAGTATATTTTCGATCGCAATTTTCTAGATTTCGCGCAATCTTTTATTTTAGCTAAAACTCTATTTTTTGATATCTTTTGTTATTTTTAGAGTTTAATTCCATTTTTACTACGGTTTTATGGATTTCATATAAATAGACTTTATTATTTTCATTGTACAACACATTAATTGAGAGATTAATTACAAGACATTATTGCTTTCTTCTTGTTCTTCATCCAATTAAATCTGAATTTATTAAGATTATTTCTTGTGGCGTTGAAACAAATCGAGTGAGATTCTTGAGTCTTGTAATCACGGGGTCAATATATTGTCGACGATTATGTTAGTTTTTTGGTTCAGAATTTTTTAATCAAGCTTAAATATTGATTCTTGACTATCTTGAGATTGAATCAATCTTGAGTGATTTTGTAGCTATTATTGATACGTAGGTTCGGATCACCAACAGTGGTTGGAGTATTAAATCTATTTACATCAAGTGGTATTGGAGCCTGCTTAATATCTATAACCAGTGCAGATGGCTAGACAAGGTAAGAATGCAACTATTGAAGGAATTACTAGGGAAGATTTTCATAATATGCAGCAACATATCATTAGATGTGCTCTAAATTAGAGCATGCTGGCGAAAATCCACAGTGAAAAGGAGATCACGAGGAACAAAAGGGAGAGCAAATCTATAATTATCAGCAGAGAAATGTGAAATTAGCCTTCCGTTGAACAAAATCAACAATTAGTTGATGAATCTTTTGACGAGGAAAAAGATGCAATTCCATTTCCAAGGCAGCCTAGAGTTAACCATCCACACAATCAAGATTCACGCATCAAATTAAATGTACTTGAATTTAGCGGGGAAGAAGAGCTTGATGAAGTGTTAAATTGGTTGAATGAAATGGAAAAAATCTTTGAATTCCTTGAGTTTCTAGAAAATAAGAAGGTAAAGTTGGTGGCTATAAAATTGAAGGCTATGCTTTCTCCCAGTGCTAGCGAGTCTAGATGACAAAAGTTCAATCTAGAAAAAGACAATTCAAAGCTGGGGGAAGATGGAATGTATGATTCAAAGTCAATTTCTTCCATTAAATTATGAAGGAATTCTTTTTCAACAATACCAATCTCTTCAACAAGGAGCACGCACCGTTTGAGAGTATACAAATAAATCCTATAAAATGAAAACACGAGCGCAACTAGTTGAGACTAAAGTGCACATGATACATCGTTATTTGATAGCTTGAGACCCAATATTTGAGATTTTGTGAAATTACAGCCTTGCTAGACATTGTCTAGTGTTATCCAACTTGCAATGAAGGTTGAAGACCAACAAAGACGGTCAATCATCATATTGCATTGGGAAAGATCATAACTGTTACAAAAACAAGCCAATACCAGAATTTATCTGATACCACTTGTTAGGATTGATACCTCTTGTTGTGATACCAATTAATGGATTGAAATGTTGAAGTTATGTGGTAAAGTAATAA
>CAIGRQ010142594.1:0-17915 GCA_903798375.1 Fraxinus sp. D2006-0159
CGGAATTGATACTAAAATAATTATTCGAGATTGGATTCGATCGAATAGATTTTGAATTCGTTTTTATAACGGCTAGACGAACGCGTTTTTAATCTAATGTTAGGGTTTAAGGTTTAGCGACACGTTTTTCGAAAAATAATATTATTTTAATTAAAAGGACTCGGTCGCTACAGAATTATTAGCTGTTTAATCTTTATCAAAATTTTAGTTGGTGATGATCATGAGATAGTGTTTTGTAACATGTTAGAGGGAGGTACAACCTCGGAGAGACAGGATAAAATATGAGTGCCACACCATACGGATCTAGAATCAGAAATTGTTTTTGTATGAACGATTTAAGGACTATGGTCAAGCTGAAGTAAACATAACTATAGAAATATGAAAGACTCATCAATCCGGCCGGTGAGAAATTGGACATCTTAATTAGAATTCCTCACATTCTTTTCGATCTTGTTTTGTTATGCCCCATAATAGTTTCATATGGAACTCAAGCATCGCTTTTGCCGTCTGCTTTATTGAGGAATTAGCCTGCGCGGTATGGCGCATACAAATGATCCTGGGGCGACTCTTCGCTTGTATCCCTACAGCTGTCTGGGCAACCTCTTGTGGAATCGCTTTTCTTTGATACTATTTTATTGTTGCGGCTTGTGCTTGTTCATGCTAAACTTTTATAACACTTTTACTAGCCCAATGGACGATAGCATTGAATTACTTACAGGGGAATTACAGGTGGCAGCACCTGTATGGTTCCTTTTTTTTTTTTTTTTTACTATCTTCCAATGTAAAAATGGCAAGTGTCCCCTAGTAGTGTTTTCCCTTTACACAAAGCAATATACGACCTTCGAGGCAAATATGTATTTATATAATACAACATATACACATTGTCTTGTAATTTTTTGTTCAGACAAGAATTGTATTTGTTGTTGAATGGCAGCAATTCTACGATGTTCCCATATACAAAGGGAGGTACAAACTCTGAGATACAAGGTACTATATGACTATTTGTACCATATCATGGGTGGGACACCCATGTTATACATATACATATACATAATAAATGACCTCCGAAGCAAAGAGTATTATTTGCATGACAGGTTTTTGAATTTTTTGTTGTTTTTGTTAAGTGGATAAAATCAATCAGAGCTGCCTCTGCTTGTGAATGTGAATGTTCTTATTCACACACATCTCAATATGTCTGTATATATTTATAGTGGATACATTGGGCAACTGATGACATAAAAGCAATTCGTAGGAAACCAGATCAAGTTATTAGCATTGCACAGGTTTGCATTTTATGCATTGTAGGTTTTACTTTCAATTTTGTAAATGAAAACTGGTTTTTTGGCATTATTATTTTGCTGGCAGGAATAATGGAACCTGTGATGATGTGGTTTTGTGGCTGCTGCCTATATATGATCTTTTGTGTATTTTCTTGACTTGGTTGAGTATGAAGTTGGAGAGTAGGTTTGTTTAATGTAGAGAGCTTGTGGGATGGGAAAATAGAAGTTCTTATAATAAATAGGTCTTACAATAGTTAAAATAAAATAATTATTTTATTTTTTTCCTATTTTCCAACCCCGACTTTTTGTCATATTTTTATAATTTAAGGGAAGGTTTTGACAATAATCGGAAACAGGTTCTTTTGGTTGGTGATGTGGTAATACTTCTCGAAATTATATAGGGTTCTTCAAAGGGGTCCATGCCTAAAAATAAATCTTGAAATAAATTAAGTAAAATTGTATCTGTGTCTGTATTTGTTTGCTTATCAGCGTTGAAATATTCTTCAAATGAAGTGTGTGAAATTTGATGAGTGTTTAATTGTGATTCTTTCCATGTTAGCTGTGAAAGAATTGGAAAAGAATTTTTTTATATGCTAACTGATTATTGCACCATTCTGCTGTTGATGTATCCAGAGTTCCCACTGTGAATAAAAGTGAGAAAGAAGAGCCTAAATATATTGCGGAGTTTCCTCAAGTATTACGTGATGCACAAGCTATGTTATTACAGAATCATGCTCCTGGTTGGTCTTGTCAATTCATCCCAGACTTTACATTGTCTTAAGAATCATTTTTCTTCTTCTTGTATGAAGGGTTTAATGTTTTTGTTCCTCTGGTAGGTGATGCATCTATCTCTGGCGGAATTGACAAATCTCTGGCATGGATTATCTGTGGCAACAGACTATTTATCTGGAATTACTTATCTCCTGCCACTTCAAGAACGTGTGTCATCCTTGATCTTCCTTCAATTAAATCAGAAAATGGAGATATAGGCAAAAGAATTTCTCGGTCTAATAATTGGTTAGTCTGTGTTGTCGATTGGGATAGCTCAAAGAGGACAGCAGGAAAATTCATTCAACAGGGCAATTCTGTTGGGATTGTATTGTGTAATAAAAAAACTCGTGCTCTTATGTACTGGCCAGATATCTATAGTGAAACCCAGAACAAGCCTCTTACTAGTTTTGTTTCTGTTGAGGAGTCAGAAGGGTCTTACTTCCCTAGCGATGGAAAATCCATATCTAGCAACCAACAGCAACAGGGAAAACTGGGTAGCAGTTTGGCTAGATCAAGTTCTATTAACTCTATGATTGCTGCTTCAATCCCTGCTAACCGCTCTGACTGCATTGCTATTGCAAGTAGTTCTAGTGGTGAACTTTGGCAGTTTTTCTGCAGCCCTTCTGGGATTCAATGTAACCAGATTTGTGTTGGCATGTTGAACATATCCTCTCAAAGCAGTGACAGTAGCCCATTTGTTGGAAGCAAGGGGTATCCGAGGTCATTAATTTGGAATTCTTACTGTCATTCTTCAGACGAGCCCAAAAGACAGTTTCTTTTACTAACAGATCATGAGATTCAATGCTTTGAAATAAAACTCTCTCATGATTTTGATGTGTCAAAGCTCTGGTCTCACCAGATAATTGGAACTGATGTTGATTTGGGTATCCAGAAAGATCTGGCTGGCCAAAAGCGAATTTGGCCTCTTGAGTTGCAAGTTGATAGTGATGGCAAGGTAATAACTATTCTTATTGCTATATTTTGCAAGGACAGGGCCACCAGTTCAAGCTACACTGAGTATTCGCTTCTGACCATGCAATATAAATCTGGAGTGGATATCACTAAGCCAATAGGTGAAAGAATATTGGAGAAAAAGGCTCCTAACCAAGTGATAATACCTAAAGCAAGAGTAGAAGATGAGGAATTTTTGTTCTCCATGAGATTAAAGGTAGGAGGAAAGCCAGCTGGTTCTGCCATTATACTCTCTGGTGATGGTACTGCAACTGTCTCACATTATTGGAGAAACTCCACTCGGCTCTATCAGTTTGATCTTCCTTATGATGCTGGAAAAGTTCTCGATGTTTCAGTGCTCTCAACTTTGGAGGATAGTGAAGATGGAGCTTGGGCTGTCCTCACAGAGAAAGCTGGAGTTTGGGCTATTCCTGTGAGTGCTATTTTACTAGGTGGGGTTGAACCACCTGAGCGAAGCTTATCACGTAAAGGGAGTTCAAATGATCGATCGGTACTAGAGGAGAGAAGAAACTTGTCTTTGGCTGGGAACATTGCTCCCAGAAGAGCTAGTTCAGAAGCATGGGATGTTGGTGATAGGCAAAGGGCAGGCTTAACTGGAATTGCGCATCGGAGCCCTCAAGATGAGGAATCAGAAGCGTTATTAAGTCAGCTTTTCCATGATTTTCTCTTGTCTGGGCAGGTTGATGGTGTCCTTGACAAACTAAAAAATTCAAGGGCGTTTGAAAGAGAAGGGGAAATTAATGTGTTTGCCAGGACAAGCAAATCAATTGTTGACACCTTAGCTAAACATTGGACAACAACCAGGGGTCCTGAGATAATCTCTTTGTCTGTTGTGTCCACACAGCTTGTAGAGAAACAACAAAGGCATCAACAGTATCTCCAGTTTCTTGCTTTATCCAAGTGCCATGAAGAATTGTGTTCTAGACAGAGTATGATCAATCTGACCATCTGATAAACTGTTAGTTAAATTTTCGTGATGTGCAGTTTTTGAAAATTTTATGCTTGTTAATCTGGAAACTTATGGCTAAGTTGTTTCAGTGTAATTAATCTTGACACTTATTGATATTCCTTCTGTTGTTGGGTGCTTTTTGTAGATCACAAAACAAGTTTTTATTTAACCTTGTTATATGACCATATGCTTTACTTGATCCAGTAGCAAGTTTTAAACAACACACTGGCTTCTCTCTTTTCAATTCAGTCGTAAAATTTTTTGAGATGCTTCTCAATGCTTCCATTCTCAGAAAATACAGCTGCCATTCCTTTTTCTTTTATATACTTGGATTTCCTAATAAATAAACCCATCAAGTTTAAAGTTTTGCTTTCTTCTATCAGGACAATCTCTGCAAATCATCATGGAACACGGGGAAAAGCTTGCTGGCATGATCCGAGTGAGGGAACTACAACATATAATCAGCCAATCCAATGTAACTGGAATTGACACTTATTCTGGTTCATATGCTCAAATATCTGGTGCTCTTTGGGATCTAATCCAGTTAGTTGGTGAGAGAGCTCGCCGGAACACAGTCCTTTTAATGGATAGGGACAATGCTGAAGTATTCTATAGTAAGGTTTCAGATATTGAGGAATTATTTTACTGCTTAGAGAGACAGCTGGAATACCTCATTAGTGGAGAGATGCCAATTATGATTCAATTTCGAAGAGCTTGTGAAGTCTCAAATGCATTTGTGACTTTATTCAATGCTTCCATGCAATACAGGAGTGAACATCACTTGTGGTATCCTCCTGCAGAGGGCTTAACACCGTGGTATTCAAAAACTGTGGTATTGGGTGGGCTGTGGAGTGTTGCATCATTCATGCTTCAGCTGTTAAATGAAATGAATCATCTTGACGATTCTGCTAAGTTGGACTTCTGTTTGCATCTAGAAGTACTCTCAGAAGTATTGCTTGAGGCATATTCTAATGCTATCACGGCCAAAATTGACCGGAAAGAAGAACACAGGAGTCTGTTGGTGGAATACTGGAAGCGGAGAGATGCACTTCTTGACTCCCTTTATCAGCAAGTGAAAACGTTTATGGAAGCCAAACTCCAGGTTAGCTTTTCTGATTAATTTGTTGCTATGTGATATTGATAGAAGCATAATATGAGTATTAAATGCATGAAAATGTTATGGTCTGTAAATACTAAAATTTTCATTCATGGACTTTGCAGTCCTATTGTTTAGAAATCCATTTCCTCTTCTGACTTGTAGTTCGGTAGTAATCGTTTCCATTTCCTAAAACTGAGATATTCTATGTTTTTGTTCTTCTTGAGGGTATAACTACAATTTTAATGACAGATTTACGATACTGCATCCACTATAAGGGGAACTTGATTTTTGTTAATTAATCATAATAATAAATTCTTTGTTGAACTATAACTAATTTTCGTACTAAAGATTTTTCCTAGATAATTGTATTTCATCAAATAAATTCTTTTTCAAAGCAGGACTATTAAGGTCCTCTCTTTTTTAGCAGGGTGAATTGGTGTTATTTCTGTTGTTATTGCTCTAAGGTATGATTACAACCTGGCTGGACCGACCTTCTTATAGTAGAACTTATGTACGGTGTCCAATTTGCTCGTTAGACTGGAGGGTGGAGGGAGAATAATCCTGGCCTGTGCCATTAGAAATAGGACCCTCAAAAAGTTCATTCCTGCGACAAGGGACAATGTTTTTTGATAGTCTATCATGTTGACAAAGAAGGAAAGAGAGAACACATATAATATAATAATATTATTTATCATTATGATAATGTAACATCGGTGATGTAGTAGTCTATGTGGAATAATATGATTGACCAGTTCCATTTTTGGGGGGAGAGAAATGTGAGGAATAATGGGTTGTCATATTACTGATGTTCCAAGCACTACTATTTATTGTAATAAGAATATAATATAGGTTTTGTTATGTTTACCATGTATAAATACGTGAAATGTAAATTATTAAAGGAAAGATAAAAAGTATACAACTACACAATCCCTAAAAGTAACTCCATAATGAACTCCCTATCAAATATACACAATTATTGTTCAAACAAATTCTATGAATCTCAGCAGATTCCAAAATGCGATCAGATCTTAAAATATGACCCTGCTAACAGGTTACTACTTTGTTAATTTATTTTTTGCTATTTTATTGATGCATGTATATTTCTAGTTGTTAATTTTTTTTTCGTCCTAATATGCTGTTGTTCTGTCAACATCGTCTCTAATAAAGATTGGTATAGCGATCCCAATATTTTTTGAGCATAAGATAATTCTTTTACCCTTTTATTCTGAATGGAGGATTTCATATCTTACATACATAGGACGGACCCAACGGGCCTTTTCCCCTTGAATTAGACAAACGGAGAAGGGAATCCCGTTGAGTTCTTAATTCATCCGATTACTACAGGGATGAGCCCATTCCGGAATATGAACCATAAAAGAAAATAATTATTCATTTTTCTATCTGCATTGCAGGACTCCATTGAATCCAATGAATTGCAGAATAAGAACATTCTCAGAAAACTTTCTGCAAGAGTATTGTCTATTGCCAAACGACATGAAGGATATCAAACAATGTGGAGCATATGCAGTGACCTCAATGATTCCGAACTCCTTCAAAGTCTTATGGTATAAATTTTATCATCTAATTCCAATCTCCTGTGACCACCATCCCACCCCCTCGGAGGTGAAGACTTGGTACTGGTGGTGGTTCCATTGGTAGTCTTATTATTAGTTTCCGGTGCATATTGACAGTTTTTTTTTAAAAAATATTTTGGCCTTCAATATTTTATGCATATCGATCAATTTTCATTTCTTTTATCATATTCTCCGTAATGTAATACTATTTTCTTGCAGCATGAGAGCGTGGGACCTAAAGGAGGGTTTAGTTACTTTGTCTTCGAACAACTCTATGAAAGCAAACATTTCTCAAAGCTTATGAGGTTGGGGGAAGAGTTTCAGGCAGATCTGGCTACTTTTCTGAAGCATCATCCTAATCTTCTTTGGCTCCATGAATTGTTTCTTCGCCAATTTTCCTCAGCTTCTGATACTCTACATGCATTATCTCTTTCAAAGGAAGATAGCTCAGTTTCAGATACTGATGAAATTGACGCTGGTGGCTCAAAGAGTAGATTAACCTTGGCAGACAGAAGGCGTTTTCTGAATCTTGCAAAAATATCAGCAATAGCGGGTACTGTTTCCACCTGGAAAATCCCTGCATATATGCACACATCCATGAGTGCACAGTGTACTTAAATTATGTGAAAGTAGGCTAGGCCTAGCTCAAGTGGTAAAAAGTGAACCCCTCCCAGGCCAACAACCAGGGTTTGAGTCTCCTTTAGGAGGGTGAGAGGGGTGAAATCCTTAGATCCCCACCCTATAGTATAAGAAAAATAGATTTATGTGAGAGGATCAAGTCTATGTTCAATTCACAATTTCTGCTTTACTCTTTTCAGTTGTTGGAAAATACTTCTTCATGTTTATAATTCATGTCAAAAGTCGTCATAACAACATTTTCCCACTCTGGTCATCTGTAAAAAGTACAGAAAGTAATGGTAAAAACACGACCCCGTACTTTATTGTGATTTCTTCTTGGCTACGGGTTTTATTGTTAATAAATTCTTGTAATACATTTTCTTAGTGTTATCAGAGGTTTTCCTTTCTTTCCTGTAATTTCGGTGTTGCTGCATCAATTTGGTCGTTTTCTGTCTTACACTATATTTGTAGCATTGATGATTGTGGTATTGCTTTCTTTGTTGTTTAGCATTCTGTACAAATTATACTTTTCTTTTCATGTTCGCCCCTGAAGTATTGATGATTGTATTTTGTCCATCAGGAAAGAATGCTGATTATGAAACAAAGGTGAAGCGCATCCAAGCAGATCTGAATATTCTCAAACTACAGGTATGTTTATGGACTAGATCAGGACCAACCCATTTTAAGGTCCATATCAGTATAAGCTACTTTAAGTACCTTGGTTGGCTCCCTTCTCTGCAGTTAATGAATGCAATTCTAGTTTCTTCATCTTTCTTAAAGTGCAATTAAGGGAACAAATTCTTGAGATCATGAGTTGCTTCATTTACTCGCTGATAAACTGTACTATTTAACATCCATTACAGATTGGCTGATTATTCTACCTAATTATTACAAATAGTTTCAGACTAGATAAATTTGAACGGTCCACTTCTAGCCAAGTCCACTGGTTATCAGTAAATGGAATTTGTGCGAGGATTTACATCCATCAAAGTTCAAAAAGTTTCAAAAAGATGCCCACTTCTAGCCAAGTCCACTGGTAATTAGTAAATGGAATTTGTGCGAGGATTTACATCCATCCAAGTTCATAAAGTTTCAAAAAGATGCTGCATGTCTGAGAAATTCTTTATTAGCGTAGGCACTACATCTTAGATTCGTGACTGTTGCATTGTTCATAGTTTTAGTAATATTTATATCTTCAATAAAAAATATATTGGATGACTTGGTGGTATAGAAGAGTAAAACAAAATAACTTGGATGGATTAAGGATAATAACAGAGCTATTATGGAGGATCATGTTGTCCCAAATTGTGATTGTTGTAGGTATTTAAGTTCGATAATTGTTGATGTTGGAGGAATTGAAGAGGATGTAAAGCATAGAGTTAGAGTTGATTAAATGAAATGGAAAAGTGCTGCTGGAATTATGTGGCAGGAAGTTTGTTTTAGAGATCATCAGAAATATTTTGTATTGAGCTTGCTCATTTTGGAGAGTTCCCGAGCCTCTCGAATGCTTGGATATTTTGGAGTTATTCAAATACTAAATAAAAGTTTCCTATATCAATTCTCTGTTTCAATTCGTGTTGCTTAAATTCATTCTTTCTCATCTCGGTGCTTATCAAATTGGTATCAGATCAAACATACTTGGGAGATGGCAGCCAAAAATGTTGCTCAACGAATGGATTCTATGGAGGAAATGGTTGGTGTCATGCAAGTAGAGTTTCAACGGGAAGTGGGTAGGTTGGAGGAAATAAAGGTTATGAACAAAAGATTTCAACAGTTCATCAAATTGCAAGAAGAGACAGTTCGAGGCGGTTCAGTTTCGAATAAGGGGGAAAAATAGCTAGTTTGTTCATAGGGGGACCTCACGTTTAGACGGCAGCTCGGGTTCAACCGGATTTCACCATGAATTTAGATTCTGGAGACTTGAGGTACCACTGTTCGATGGCTCAAATCCGGATGGGTGGATTTTGAAAGCAAAACGATATTTCGCCCTCAATCGGTTAACGAATGAAGAGAAGATTGAGGCCACAGTTGTGGCATTTGAAGGAGATGCTCTGTTGTGGTTTCATTGGGAAAACAGGAAACGATCAATTGTTCTCTGGGAGGAGATGAAGGTTCTTCTCTTGAAGCAGTTCCGAACAACCCTAGCCGGCTCACTCCATGAATAGGCTATGAACTTATCCCAAAAGATAGAAGAGAAGTTATGGGTGATCAAGGCCCACAAACCAGTTAGTGTATTTCAGAGAACAGGAGAGTCAACGTGGGGCACTAATTTCCATTCTGAAGCTTCCCGAACAAATTTTGGGGCAAATCACGCTGTAGTGAAATTTCCTGGAGAGGTCCGAAGGTTGTCCGATTCTGAATTACAGAGGAGATGAGAGAAAGGGTTGTGTTATGGATGCGATGAAAAATGGGCGCCTGGGCACAATTGCAAGAAGGAATTGAATGTCCTCCTGCCCTAGATGTCGATGAAGGAGAATGGGGAGGAGATGAAGTTTCGGAAGAAGCGGAGCCCGAATTGGAGACGACCAAACTTAATCAAATGGTGAAAGTCTCGCTCAATTCAGTGGTGGGTTTAACCACTCCAAAGACAATGAAATTGAAGGGAATAATTGGGGGGCAGGAGGTTATGGCGTTGATTGACCCAGATGCAACCCATAACTTTATCTCTTTAGATTTGGTCAATCGAATATAGATACCTGTTGTTAAAACTGAGGTTTATGGAGTGACTATAGGGACGAGTACTGCTGTACGCGGAGGTTTATGCCGAGGGGTAACTCTCCATCTGCAGGGGATTGAGATTGTGGAAGAATTTTTACCTCTTGGGTTGGGGAGTTCTGATGTAATCCTAGGAATTCAGTGGCTTGAGACTCCGGGGATGACTCGTACCAATTGGAAGACACAAGTGATGAAATTTAGGCTCGGTAATGAGTCCGTCACTCTGCGCGGGGATCCCTCCCCTAGGAAGACTCTGGTTTCTTTGAAGGCTATGATACGAACCATTAAACACGAGGGAGTTAGAATTTCGGTGGAGCTTAATCAACTTGAGTGTTTGAGAAAAGTGAATCCTGAGGTGCAACCATTTATTCACCAAGTTTGGCAGAATATGGAAGTGTGTTTGACATGCCGTCGGGATTACCTCCTATTAGGGAGCATGAACATTCCATTGTGTTCAAAGAAGGCAGTCAACCTATGAGTGTCCGACCATATCGCTATCCTCACGCCTAGAAGGACGAGTTTGAGAGACCGATCACGGAAATGTTGGAGGCCAGAATAATCCAAGTCAGCAATAGCCCCTTTTGGAGCCCGATTTTGCTTGTGAAGAAGAAAGATGGGTCCTAATGTTTTTGTGTGGATTATAGGGCTTTGAACAAAGCTACAGTACCAGATAAATATCCTATCCCTGTCATTGATGAACTCCTTTATGAGTTACATGATGTGCATGATGCGAAATTTTTTTCTAAAGTAGACCTGAAGTCCGGATACCACCAAATCAGAGTCAACAATCAGGATGTTCATAAAACTGCATTTCGAACTCATGATGGACATTACGAGTTCCTTTTCATGCCCTTTGGACTTACAAATGCCCTCGCGACTTTCCAATCTTTAATGAATGATGTCTTTAAACCTTATCTTCAGAAGTTTGTTCTAGTGTTCTTTGACGATATTCTGATTTACAGCCCCTCAGAGGAGTCCCATCAACAACATCTAGCACAAGTCTTGGAAACCTTGCAGGCCAATAGTCTCTATGCTAATCGAAAGAAATGTGAGTTTGGCAGGACTTAAGTGGCGTATTTAGGCCATATCATTTCCGAACAAGGGGTAGCGGCGGATCCAAGCAAAATCCAATTCATGTTGTCTTGGCCAACGGCCACTAATTTGAAGGTATTAAGGGGATTTTTGGGCTTGAAAGGATATTACCGAAAGTTTGTTGCTGGGTATGCTCGAATTGCGTGGCCATGACTGATCAGCTATCCCTGTTTTGGCAATGCCTGATTTCACAAAGCCGTTCATTATCGAGACGGATTTGGGAGCCGTTCTTATCCAGGGACAGCAACCAGTGGCTTATTATAGCCAGGTTCTAGGCCCTCTAGTTCGCCTTAAATCCATATATGAGGAGTTAATGGCAATAGTGTTTGCTGTTATGAAATGGTGACCTTGCTGGGACGATGTTTTATTGTGCGGACGATCAACAGAGTTTGAAGTTTTTATTGGAACAACGGATTGTTGGAATTGAATATTTTAGAAATGGATTACTAAAATAATGGGGTATGATTTCGATATTCAATACCGTAGCGGGTCAATTAATCGGGTAGCAGATGCACTCTCTCGCCTAACACATCAAGTAGAATGCGCAACCCTGACCATACCACAGTGGCAGTATTGGGATTCCTTAAAGGTTGAATTGACAGAGGATGTCTTTCTAATGAAACTCAGGGATGACATTACTATAGGTACACAATTTCATGTTGGGTTTACAGTGGAGCAGGGGATAATGTTTTATAAGAATCGTCTCTTCATTCCACGATCCTCCAAACTTCTTTCTACTCTGATTGGGGAGTTTCACACCACCCCGATTGGGGGGCATTCGGGAGAAACAAAGACGTATCAACATTTGGCAGTTGAGTTATATGGATAGGCATGCGCAAAGATGTAGCCAGATTTGTAAGGGAGCGCAGAGTCTGCCAACAGAATAAATACATGGCCATTACTAGGGATGGCAACGGGGCGGGTCGGGGCGGGGTGGCCCCGCCCCACCCCTGCCCCGCCAAGAAATTCCCCGCCCCATCCCCGCCCCGTTACCCGTTTAAGGCGGGGCGGGACGGGGCGGGGCAGGGCCGAGCCCTTGCCCTGTTTACCGTCCCGTTTAATTTTTATTTTTTTTTAAGTTTTGATAATTTTTTTTTATTTCCCCCATTCATTAGCTTGAGACAAATAATTTTAGTTCCCATTTTTTATTAAAACTAATAAAAATTTTCATTTAAAGTATAGAATTCTAAAAAAAAATAAAAAAAATTATTAAACGTAGCGGGGGCGGGGCGCCCGTTACCCGTCCCCGCCCCGAACCCCTTCGAGGCAAAATTCCCTGCCCCGAATACCCGATTAAGCGGGTANTTCCCATTTTTTATTAAAACTAATAAAAATTTTCATTTAAAGTATAGAATTCTAAAAAAAAATAAAAAAAATTATTAAACGTAGCGGGGGCGGGGCGCCCGTTACCCGTCCCCGCCCCGAACCCCTTCGAGGCAAAATTCCCTGCCCCGAATACCCGATTAAGCGGGTAATCCCCGTCTCGTTCGGGGCGGGGCTTCACGGGTATCGGGTTTGTCGGGTTTTTTTGCCATCCTTAGCCATTACTCTCGTTGTGTTACTTCAGCCTATTCCACTTTCGGCGCAAGTTTGCGATGAAGTCACTATGGATTTTATTGAGGGTTTGCCCCGCTCTGACGGTTAGGATGCTATCTTAGTAGTGGACAGACTCAGTAAGTATGCTCATTTTATTGGTTTGAAACATCCTTTTATGGCTGTCTCGGTTGCTAGCATTTTTATTCTCGAGGCTCTGAGGCTTCATGGAATACCTTAGTCAATTATTTCTGACCGGGATAGAGTGTTCCCGAGTCATTTTTGGAGTGAGCTGTTTAAGCTTGCAAGGAACTACTGTCAAACGGAGCACTCCCTATCACCCTCAATCCGAATGGGCAGACGGAGGTTGTCAATCGATGTTTGGAAACTTGCGCTGTTTTGCTTCTGGAAAGCCCCGGAGTTGGGCTCCTGGTTGGCATGGGCCGAATATTGGTACAACACTTCTTTTCATTCTTCCATTCGTTGTACTCCTCTTCGTGCTCTATATGGTCGGGATCTCCCTCCTCTTATTCAATATGAGCGAGGGGCTACTTCTGTATCCTTGGTGGATCAGCTATTAGAGGATTGTAATGCTATATTGGATGATTTGAGGATGCACTTGCTTCAAGCCCAGCAGCGGATGAAGCTGCAGGCTGACTCCAAGCGCCACCAGGAAGAGTTCAGTGAAGGTGACTTAGTGTTCTTGAAATTGAGACCATACCGATTGCGCTCCCTTGCCGAACGAAAGTTTGAGAAATTAGCTGCCCGTTACTACGACCATTCAAGGTTCTTCAGCATATCGGTAAGGTTGCCTACAAACTGGAACTTCCTCAGACAGCAGCAATTCATCCTGTTTTCCATGTTTCTCAGTTGAGGCCAGCATATGGGATTTCATCTTCTTTTCCAATATTACCACCTCAGTTAACCCCCGAGCTTGAACTTGTGGTGGAATCGGAAGAATTGTTGGGAGTATGTCCTAAGGCTCAAGGCCAATTAGGAGAAGTTGAAGTGTTGCTGAAATGGAAGTCTTTGCCTGAGTATGAGGCAACCTGGGAGGATTTTCACTTGGTTCAACATCAATTTCCGGATTTTCACCTTGAGGACAAGGTGAATGTTTGAGTGGGAGGTAATGTTACCTGTTCGTTTCACTTATTCCAGTGAAGGGATGATTCGGGGAAAATAAATCATGGTTGACGTGTAAGGAATGATTAGAGAATGGATAAGACAAGCTTAGAATATGTGCCAAAAGCGTCAACAATTGAGGAAAAAACTAGACAAGTTTTAAGTGCTTGGGATACAGTTTGCATAGACCTAAAGAAGCTTCTTTCACAAGACTGATGTGATCTCATATTCTCAGTAAAACAGATTATAAAGGGAGAACGACACCAAATTTAATAGGGCTTGTCATGATTGCTGCAGATCTAGTTACATTGGATCTTCATATGAATATACAGCTGAACCGAATGGATGGCGAAAAAGTATACGTTTCTATAGGGAGTAAAGCTTAGCTTGTAATATTGTGCTATGAAAAAGATCCTTATCTGTGCATTTTTAGTTTTACAATTGTGCTGACACTTCAAAATTGTTACAAAAAGATTATCTGTTCATTTTTAGTTTTAAAATTGTGCTGACACTTCACAATTTTGCTTCATTTTAGAAAGGCTCTTTGATATGGTGGCTCGTGTAATCATACTGATACAGTTATATTTGTTTTTGACATTATAGTCAATGCCCTTTACCATACATCTCAACACCAAATATCAACTTGCCATATTATTTTCTTCATTTACAGGAAGAAATTTTGAAACTTGTACCTGATAGTGAAGAAAAGCAATCAATGGAACAAAAGCTTCTTCCTCCAGTAGACCTTATTGAATTGTGCATTAAAAGTCAAAATCGAGAGCTATCATTGCGAGCTTTCGATCTTTTTGCTTGGACCAGCTCCTCCTTTCTTAGAAGTAATACAACCCTATTGGAAGACTGCTGGAGGAATGCAGCAAATCAAGATGATTGGGAAAAGCTCTATCAAATGTCTATAACCGAAGGGTGGAGTGATGAGGAGATGTTGCACATTCTTAGGGAAACCGTTCTTTTCCAGGCTTCTAGTAAGTGTTATGGACCGGAATCAGAAATTTTTGAAGGCAGATTTGATGAAGTTCTGCTGCTCAGGCAGGAAAATTCAGAATTTCCGAATATGAAGGACATGAATTCCTCTGTGGAAACTATCCTTATGCAGCACAAGGATTTTCCAGATGCAGGCAAGTTGATGCTCACAGCAATTATGTTAGGGAGTGTTTCAGTGGTGACTAGTACTACGAATGATGAAGGGCCTACCCTTATGGACTCGTGATACTTAAGTAATAGGTTCTTTTTCAAACTTCTATTGTTAATTCTGTATGAATTTGTATGGATTGGGATCAAGTATCTTAGTACTTGTGAGATGGGTTAATTTTTGAGGGGCTTATATAGTTATATTCATTTCTTTCTTCTTTTACATGTCCATTTTGCTCGTTGATTCCTACTACAGCTACGGGGTTTATGTGGATGGAGAGAAACAATGTTAAACATTGGGGATGACGAGGATTGAGCTATTAAGAAAAATTGGATGTTAGATTTTACTGAGTTTCATGGCAACTTTTGGAACTTTTTAGAAGTGAGCGCTTCTCATATCAAGAGTCAATTGAGGAGAATGAGGAAAAACCTTGAAGCTAATTACCAAAGCAATGAATATGAGTGCAAAAAGATTACATGTTCACGTTCATGGTATCTTTGTCATATCAATATATAGAGAGGGCTCAAAACCAATCTATTGGTATTTGTGGTAAATTGAATATGAGGTTATTCTAATTCTTCATTTTAATATTTGATATTTAGGATATGACATGATTTAAAAGCATTACCCTTTTTGTATCGTAAATTGATGTCATTGTACCGGGTTGTGTTGATACGTTGTGCATGCACGAGGCCCTCGAAATTGCTGTTGCTCAGACATGAAATGTTTTTGGTTGCTAAAATAAGATATTGAAAGATAACCAGTCATACTTGCCAATTTGACTTTACATATGAAAATTCGCGGTTTACTAATTAAGTTTGACCTTATGTGCGGAATTAATCTATTAAAAACAGCAAGTTACTTTTTAATAGTTTCTAGATGATTAAGTATATAATTCAATTATTTTATGTTTGAATAGCACAGTTTGTAATATGGAAAACAGTAAATAATGAACATCAATATGATACAGAGAAATCCAATTGGGTAAAAATTTTGGGATCAAGCCAGTTACCTCCTCTATAGACAATATGGAATACAGTCTGTTTCGAGCCTAACAAATTCCACTAGTTCCTGCTGTTGTACTTCATGTAATCTCCAAGATCTGTTGTTCCTCCAAATTCACGGTCTGCTACCATAGATACTATATAACCAACATGTTAGATTTCTTGATCTACCTCCTATAGCTTCCAAGATCTGATGTAAATTCTAGACTCACAATCTTCTTTAATTGTTTCTTCCAATTGGATACCCAGCAACACCTATTCCTGTTCTTCTTCTTGCGCTTGTAGTCCAACCTCTCTCAACCTCCAGAAACTTCTGAAACCCAACTGAAAAAGTACATTCTTCGAAGTGTTAAGTAAGTCAAGTGTTTTTGATTCTTCAATTTGATGTTTTCCCAAAACTCGGTTGCCGAATCTCAAAAATGAATAATCTCGCCAATGAATTGTATTCTTGGATCTCTTAACAATAAGACAACCTTATTAAATTCGTGCAAGGCCCTCTGTATTTATAGTTGGAGGTGTATGAGCAGTATGGGCCGTGTAAAACTCTCCAAAATTGCAAATAGGGTTTTTCCGGATCGACCCATCGCTTGAGCGAAGAGCTAACGACAGTCGAGTGACAGCCTCTTGCTCGAGTGAGAGCCAAGCGATATGCGAGCGATGACGATTTTATTTTTGTCGCTCGAGTAGAGTCCAGGCGATAGGCTAGCGAAAATTCGGCGTTACATTTTCAATCTCTAACCATAACTTAACTCATCTATACAAAATTGCATCCACATCCTTGACTTTTTATAAGTGTTCAATTAAGACCATTTTGTTCACAAATATGCCAATTACAACATTGGATCTAACAATCTCCCCCTTTGGCATTTTGTGACAAAACCATATAAATACAGTCAAGGAGATAAAATAAATCAAACTACCTAATCTATACTACTCAAGTTATTCAAGTTCTTTTACTTCTTGTATTCCTTGGTATACTTGTTTCCTGAAATCAAAAACTCAATACCTAATGTAAAAGCTTGTTTCCTAAAATCAAAAACTCAATACCCAGTATAAAAGCATATGATATGCAATGCACATTCTTTCCCTTATTGCACTCTCAATGTTTTTATGTAGTAGACAAATGTATCTATGTCTCTCCCCAACAACCCCTCAGACATAAAATGCAAAAATACAAATCTCAATGCATTCACATAAGATGCAAAAATGCAAATATCAATGAATTCAAATAACAGCCATTCAAATACTCTCTCTCGCCCCCCCCCCCCCCCAAACATATAATCACTCAAAAATGCAGTCGTTAGCATGTATAAGTATAACCAATGTACAATAAACCTTCCCACATACTCAGTTCAAGTTAATATGAAGTAAATTGTATAAGTGACCCATGTGTGTAAAGTGTCACTAATCATTTGTAAGTAGGATTCAAAACCTTAATTTTATGAGAAATGACATGTTAAATATCACTGCCAGTAAGTATATTCCTCTACTTATGAAAGTCAAATCATTTAAAGCAAATTAGGACCTTTAAATAGAAGCTCATTTTATATTGATATTTTCTTTTCTCCCCCCTAACTTTTAGCATATATATATATTTTTTTCACAACCTTAAGTATTGAAGCTCATATATTTTTTTCAAATTAAGTGCAGACTCTTCTTCATTAAGCGACTAAAATGACCCATATAATGAGCTTTAGGCCGGTTAATCCAATTCAGTTGACCATGGGCACCAGGTTATGAAAAACCTTGCAGATTTAATTGCTCGAGTCAAATAGGCTTCGAAAAAGAACATAAGATATTGAGTTTTTTTTATAGGAGATAAATTTTACCTTAGGTCTTAATAATGTCAATTCATGTTCAAAGTCACATTACTAACATGTGACAGTCATCCAAAATCTCACTCACGCGGTAGAGTCCCACTAACAATATCATAGTGTGTGCAGTGCAGATGGTACATGAAAACGTATATACTAAATACTCCATATCAACCCAAGCAAGTAATGGAAACTATGCTACAACTCATCAATTAGGTTCAT
>CAIGRQ010142655.1:0-16689 GCA_903798375.1 Fraxinus sp. D2006-0159
AGTTGTTCTATTCGTATTTCAGTTTTTTGTTTTGAGTCCCTGTTTGGACCACATTCTTTTTTTCATTCTCATTCTTTTACTAATTTTCAACCACACATTCTCTAATAAAATAATATTTTCTATCACACCAATAACTTTTCTTCTTTTTCAACCACATATTTCTCATCACATCAACCAAAAAAATGCATTCTTTTGAAAATAATGTGCACCAAACGGGGGCTCAAATTCAAATATTGTTCTATGAAAGTGACTTGTCTAGATTGTGTAATTAACCACAAGATTAAATCCAACACCTCAACTAGCACAATCCTTTCAAAGTGCTCTAGACCAATATCCATGTGCCATGTGGACTAAGTGATCCACCTCACAGTATAAATGACAAAAGACAAAATTTTNAGAAAGTGTAAATGACCACAAGATTAAATCACAACCATTGGATTTAATCTATGGTCCATATTACACTTTAACTAGCACAATCCCCTCATATTGCTCAAGACCAATATCTATGTGCCATGTGGACTAAGTGATCCACCTCACAGTATAAATGACAAAAGACAAAATTTTTATGACTTATCTCAATGAAGCCAAAGAGGCGAATACAACGACTATTAAGGGATTTTTCTCTATGCACAGAGTGAATGTGTCTTTCATTTAACATAAAATAAGTTGATGTACATGTCACAGGTAGAAAGAGCTAGTCGAGCTGCTTACAAGTCCGACATAAGAACTTGATATGTTTTCTTGATGTGTATTGTGGAAAGTGATTGTAGTTAGACAATATATACATGTTCAAATCTTGGGTAATCTTAGCCAATTGCTAAATGGAAATGTGAAACAGATTTATGAATGATAAAGACTAAAAGACCCCAAGTTGGTAATCTTAGCCAATTGCTAAATGGAAATGTGAAACAGATTTATGAATGATAAAGACTAAAAGACCCCAAGTTGGTAATGGTCCCTCCTTTGAAGGCTAGCTAATCCCATGTCCTATTAAATTCAAGTCTTTCTGTCTTTCTTGTTGTTGGCAAGGCAACTTCTGCCATTCCATGTTAGCAGCCCAATTAATTAATTTCATGCACTTTTTCCCTTGTAGATTGCCAGCTGTGATCCAGGCTCCACCAATTTCTCTAAGAGGTGGCTGGTCCATGAAGGCATTTAATGTGTGGAAGGTGAATAGCAATTCACTTTTGGTCCACCAATTTATCAAGTTCAATTTTATATGAGGTAAATTTCATTCAACGTAATTATACTTTCACTCTGATGTCAACCATGTATCTATTCTTCAATTTTGCTTCAATAGATAATTACACTTTGATGTGATTTCAATCAGATAACTCTGTTGTAATTAAAATTGATGAAAATCGATGACATGTCAGCCAATATATAGTATGGCTGCCATTTATTTCACTAAAGCTACACTTGTTCCATGTCATTAACTAACGGTCAGGTATGATGATCATCATTTATTGAATATCGTGTCATCAATTTTCACAAGTGGAATTGGACCAAGTTATCTTGGCCATAATCAAATCAAAATTGAACAAAATTGAAATACAGTCATGCGATTGACACTAAAATGAAAGTATAGTTATCGCAAGTAAAATTTCCCCATTTTAAATCCAATACGACATTTCATTGCCTTTTTCTGTCAATGTTTCTTATTATTTTGCAAGTCCAACACATAACCGTGATACTGTTGGTTTGTGTGGAACATAATAAGACTATATACTACTCATCTCTCAACTACATATCGAATTAATATAATACTATTGCATAAATGATATTTTTGAGGGTTTTGATGGTTGAGAAGTTCGTAATATTTTTCTACATTACCGTGAAAACAAGCATCGCATGCAGTTGATGTAAAATTCAAATTTGAAGGCGAGCTACTATAATACATTTGTGCTTATCTCATAAACTATACAACTCCATATCAAGTTTTGGAATTGTCCAAGTAAGAAATAAAGACGACGAAATCCAAATTATTTGTTCAAGTGGCTCATGTTGGCCGGCATGGTATGCGACTGTGGTAGAACTTGTATGTTAACCTTTTACTTTAAAAATCACGCAAACCTTCTCTATACACTTAACCAAAAAGGGCACTTGAGATTCTATAAAAGTTTAAGACATCATTTCTCAATATTGTATTAGAATCTTCGGCCATAGAAATACATTATATAGCAGGGATTGAGAAAGCAAGTTATTCATTCCAAAGATCTTCAAATTCTACATTTAATATAAGAAATTATTGAAGTTGAAATTAAAATTGAGTCCCAACAAATGGTACTTTTTTGAGCTGGACATGAACCATTCTGATCCAATTATTGCCGGTGTGTACTCCTTATCTAGTCATGTAATGTCACGTTCTCAGTCTCCTAAAATTCTATATTCTCTAGTCTCTCTCTCTTACTTTGTTTCAAATCAAAGATTCATTCATTATTTTACCAAAAAAAGAATTTTCTGCATGGAATCAAACTTCAATTTTCTTGATTTCATGGCTTTGTTTGTCAGATTTTGTTTATCAGATTTAAAAGTACATTTACTGCTCTATTGTCTCTGGCTCTTACTTTGTTTCAAATCAAAGACTCGTTCATTATTTTACATAAAAAGGAATTTTCTGTTAATCATGCTACATGTACAATAATGTTTACATCATTTTTGATATTGTACCACGTGTCTTGACATCATTCGACAGTTTTTTACACATTCCCGTCCATTTCAATTTAAAAATAAATGGAGCGTAACCACAATGTCAACAAGAGAGTGTACAAGTGACTTTATCCATTTTCTGCATGGAATCAAACTTAATTTTCTCAATTTGATGGCTTTGTTTATCAGATCTAAAAGTACATTTACTGACAAATAGATCCATGCCAAAATCAAGTACATGGAGGCACTCAACTCAACATGACTAAAAATAATACAACATACAAGACTTTGTGCTTGTTTGAATTTTATTATAAGTTGTTAAAATTATAATGTGATAAAAATAAGTGATAAATAATTGGGTAATAGTTGTACATCCTATGAAATGTGTACTTAAAATTAAATTTTGCATTTGACATTTAATTATAAGGATATTATAGTGAAAGGCAATTAACCTTTTTATTTCTTCTTCAACATTGTTGTGCATAGAGTGTATAATCCATCTCGCCGAACAAGAAACCTGATGAGTAGTTGGTTTCGAGCACATAAAGAGTTGAAAAGGAAAGATCAAACTACATCAATCACTTACAAATAGAAACTACTTATGATAAAATTAAAACAAGATCAAGAAGTTGAGGATTATGTCTCAAAAAAGTTGAAACTTTGATGAAACTACCAAAAAGTTCTTGATTTCTTGGAAAGCGGGTTGATCTGTGGAACAGCGAATGAATATTCATCACTCCACTTTCTGCTGGATTTGATGTTTGTAACTTCCTTAGACTCCTTCATCCCATTAAGATTTGGATCCCAAAAGGCCATGTTTAAAGGAGGATATAATTGATTTTGTGTCTGATGTAAACAAGGGGCTTGAGGGACCCAACTGCCCATATTTTCCGGGGTTAAACCACTTAGATTGCCTTTAAAATCAACATCATTCCTTAATGACAACACATCATTTTCTGTAGCCTGCAACAGGATCAAATTTAATAAATTTAAATTTATTAAATTCAGATCAGTAGGAATAAATTTAAATGAAATAATGTCCAGTCTTTAACTGTTTTAGGATAGTTTCAAGGATGAGGCAATTTAACACAGAAAAGCCCGAGTATATTTATGTATGGATGTAAAAGTTATCCATGAAGTGCATAGATGAAATAAGCAATAATGCAAACCTTACAGTGACCGTAAGTAGATGAAGAATCAAGAAGGTCTTCTACATGCCACCCTGGTAGCATTTCTATCAGATATTCTGATATGCTACTTGTTGAAAAATTATACCCACCATTTATCAACACTTGACTATTCTGGTTCTCACAGCCTTTCTCAGCTGCCGGCGGAGGCGGAGGCGGAGGTGGAGGTGGAGGTGGCGGGGTTGCCTGTGCCATGGAGCTTTCATCTGTTGACGTGGCCTTTGCATCAGTACTATGTTGTTTGGTTGAGGGAAGAGAAGCAGGCTTGTTTCTTGAATATTGGGACTTTTTATTAGTTGGAATAGAGTCAGAAACACTGGTTAAAGAAGATGTGGATGGTGCTGAAGGATAAAGGGTAGAGGTTGCAGAAAGTTTTAAACCAGTGAGAAGAAACCTATTGTGCTTTAAAGTGTGCTCATTTGCTTTGTGTATTGATTCATCACACACTTTGCATAGAATTGCCCTGTCTTGTTGACAAAACAAGAAGGCCCTCCTCTCCTGCAAATGGAGATTGAATTAAGCACTAAAGTAAGAAAATACACACATTTATAGTAGTTCAGATCGTCAGAAAAATCGAGCTCCAAAAATTCTTTATATCATCGGAATATAGGAAGATTGAATACATTTAGGGCATATTTGTAACTTTTATTCATGGTACTGTCGAGTCTGCACAATTTTACTGCTAAACGCGCTCATGGAGGATATGATTAAGCTCCGTACCATCCAAAATGGAAACCCAAACCCCGAACACAAAAAGGGAAGGAGGATTCTTATTATACCTGACAGATATCACAGACAGGAGCCTGTTTAGGTGAAGGTTGGAGGAGGGAGAAGCGTTGGTGTTTTCCGGCCAGCTTATTGGCATGATGGACACGATTGTCGCAGGCGTCGCAAAGGGCTGCTTCATCTGCAATACAGAAGAGTATTGCTTCATCTTTATCACATACATCACACTGGATCTTCATTTTTTCGACCTGATCAGAGGCCCTTTTGTGTAATTAATTTCTCTTGAATCAAATTGATTGAGAAATGTGCAGGAGGGACTTATAGGGCGTTATAGGGCGTTGAGATTTAAGAGAAAGAAGAGGAGAGAGGATATGGGTTTTATTTTATTATATTCGAGCATTATAGTCAATAATTGTGATGAATCAGGAATAAAATATAACGTAAAACAGTAGAAGTAGGCTACGCCATTCATGGTTATTTTTTGTGAGGATAAATAGATTTCGGTTTTAGGATCCATTTGGTAGAGTTTCTTCTTTTACCATACTTTTTCGTGGAAGAATTTTTACAAAGTCACTTTAGGTTAATTTCTTTTAAACCTCTTTTAATCATATAGAAGACTTATAGAAAATTATTCAAACATGTTCAAATGTATCATCTTAACCTTAGAGCATCTTCAATGGTAGTATAAAGTTGATCTAAATTGCGATTTAGATCTCCAAAGTGAAAAAAAAAAAAAGACACTACTTAAATAAAGAGATGTAAGAAATGCAAATTGAATTTTTCGACAAAAAATATAAAAATAATTTTATATCTTTTTAATATCCACAAGAGCAAAAGTGAATATAGATTTTTTCATTGGTGCAGAATGTAGATTCGCTGGGATACAAATGAAGATGCAGAAGTAGTTTTGAAGATATTAATTTACATTCAATTTTACTCTAGCAATTTTTAGTTTTTCAAAAGCTACCTAACGGACCATTAATTCGATGGACCCAAATAATTATGATCGAAGAAAAAGAAAACTAAAATGACGATAATAGTTTAGTCTTATCTTCAGTAGTACGCCCTACGGCGTATTAGTGTAGTATGAATCAATAAAAGTAACTCTACACGTGGCAATAACTCTACATGTGTAGTACACAATTTTATTGAGTCACTAAGCTTTAATTTATTTAATTGAGTCATCGAACTTCAATTGTGTTTCAAATTTCAACACTCTTTCATGTTCCATATGTGGTCCAACATAATTGCTTAGTTGACAGTCATTCCATAACGAATCTTCTCCGTAATCGTTACATGATACCCTACAAACAAAAGGCACAAGGATGGTTTATGACAATGTTTGTAAAATGTTAAAAATGTGTGTTTATTTAAAACTTTTAAAAGTTAAGTAATCGTAAAATTGGCATGTGGCACTACGATTAAGGGGAATATCCATTGTCATACGGCTACAAATCGAGCAATTTTCATCAATTTAGGAGACAACAAATGACATATAGTGGAGAAACTTGGAATTAAGTTAAAGTTTAGAGACCTAATTCGAAATAAAAATAAAACAAAGTTAAATAATCCAACCGATGAAATTTACCCGGCCACCTTCTGACTTTGTATTATATCCCAAAAATTGGCCTATTAAAATAAACACCTCTAGTTAAAATAGTGAAAATAAAGTCATCGTATGGCATTTTACTTTGGGTAAAAAATTAAATTATGTCACACAACATGAAACAGTTTGAATTATATAGTTATGAAATGACTTCCAATATTTTAATGTCAAAGGACAAATAAGAAGGCAACAAGCAAAAGAAATGTCGATTTTTTTTTTTTTTCAACTTACTTTTACTTATTTCGAAAGTGACATTTACATTTTATTATTGTTGTCCAGACTGGACCAAGGATTCAAAATTTCTTGACCAACACACTCTATTGCGTGCAAGTTTTGAACAACTTTCATCAAATGCTTAAGTATATAATTTTCATAAGTCAACCTTGTCTATCATAGTACAATAACTGTTACTTATAGAAATGTTTCTTATGTTTATTATTAGAAAATATTATTTGTGATAGATTAAGGGTGTTTATAGATGAATGGGAGTCTCTTCCTCTCTTTTTTCTTTTTCATTTTCTCAATCACTAGATGATAAAAGTCTAACAATCATTGCGGCGAAAAAATAAATAAATAAATCTACTTTAAGGGTGTGTTTGAGTCACATTATTTTTGAAAAATGTGCGATTGAAAATGAATAGAATAATGAAAATGAAAATTTTAATGTGTACCAAACAAGGGCTTAATAAATTTCATTCGAGTTACTAAATTTTCAATAGAATTATTAAACTTTAGTTTATTTTAATTAGGAAATTGAACTTCAATTAGTTTTAAACTTCATCAATAATGTGTCGCATTCCATCGTTAATTGTCATCTACATTAGCGAGAATTGCACAATTGACAATTGTAAAGTAACTGGTCTTTTATATAATCATTATGTGGCACCTTAGAAACGAGGATCATAAAATAATTATGAAAATATCTTTAAATTAAAATGTTAGATTCATATTTCTATTGTTTTATATAATCAGATTATTTAAGTTTCATTTGATATGTTTGCCATTTGATTTGTTATTTTTGTATACAAATTAACTTTTATTAGTATGAAATTTTATGAATTTAAACATTTGTTATTTTATATATTCGTTGTGTCTTAAAAGGATCTCAAAAAAATTATTATCTTGTGGATTAAGGGGGTTATAAATTTAGTACACCGACTCAAGTCGGGACCAATGAATTTTATTATTTAAGTGAGATTATAAATTTATCGAGGTTTTACTATATTAGACTTCTAGTCCCTGTTTGGTGGCCATTATTTCCATTTGAAAGAGTTTTAAATAACATTTTTTAGGAGAATGTGCATTTAAAAGTAAGTAAAAAATTTAGATTTACGTGCATCATGTTTTATTGTGTGAATGTGATTGAAAATAATCATATAGAAAAAAGAGTTGTAAATTAAACGATGGAAATCAAAGAGGGGGTTAATATATTAAAAATAAAGTCAATATGTTTGAATACACATTAATCAATTAAATCAAAACTAAACGAGACGTAATTGAAATATAACAAGATTATAATTAACTTGAATAAAATCGTTCATAAAAATATTCTCATCTTATGGCACTTTAATAAATTTAAGGACTAAAGATAAGTGAATCATCACATGATTCACATCATATCCATTTATTGTTAAAAAGATAATAGATATTGGAACCACTAATTAGTGCTTAATGCAGCCAATCCTATTTTAATGGCATTGTTAGTACAAAATTTTGTGGCTAATTACATCATGCATGACCTTATTAGAAAGAGACTAATTAATAAATATAGGTTTTAAGTACGTTTAGATATGCTAATCCTACCTGTTTAAGAAAGTTAACAGAGGGTCCATGTGCAAAACATCTTTTGATCACATATCTCTTTTGACAAGAACTTTGCTACATTTACACACTTGGTTTACATTTAACTTCACACCCCTCTCAAATAGGGGGTGAGGCTCATAATTTTAAAAATCGTGAGCCTCATTCCCTGTGTAAGAGGGATGCGAAACTAAATGTACACTAAGGTGTGTACATTTAGCATTTTTGCTTTTAATATTGGGTCAAGATTGTAGAACGCCATGTTGTAATAAATTAGTTTGGCGGTTTTGGCTCTAGCACAAACTTTTACTTTCAAAATTAGTGTTCTAAGTATTGAAAGACTAAATTTAAGAAATTCTTTGTCACACTTCTAAATTTTAAATTATGTAATTCAACACGCTATCACATCATTGAGAAAATATAGATTCAAGTTTTTTGACGGCCTGTCTATGAACAAATATGCAACCTCTATGTACGTTTGGAGGAAATCATATGTTCCGGAGTTACAAACAAGAGACTCCATTCTGTTGACTATACCAAATGGAGTACAACTCTCGTATTTTCTCAAAAGAAGAGCACAATCAACGACTTGCTTGCAAAGAAAATAAAAATTTTAGAGAAAAAAAGAAGAAGAAGAAGGAAACACATTTCCATTAAGCTTAACCAAACGTGCTCAAGGGAATAGGAAAAGGACATAGGCAAAATAAGCATTAGAGATGAGTAATCGATGGCACAAACTCATAACACCACTAAATTTACTTGAATTTGAAAGAGTTCTTCACAAATAGCTTTTCGATTTAGGGGTATACTTCTTTGGGCTATTTTATCCTAGCAACTTCTCTCATGGTTGTACCTACCAATTTTGGGTCTCTTAATTGCTTCTTTTCGAAACCAATTACATCTGATAATTAGATATATGTGGATTTCACTATAGTACTGACGGTCGCTTAAATGCCATTATTTAGAGAGAGTAATGCATTGATGAGTGAGAGCGGCTCAGAAGGGGTTGTAGATCCATTAGTCCTATAAAAAGAAAATACATGAAAAATTAAATAAATTTATAAATATGTTCAACAATTTAATTTTTAATAATGATAGAATTAATGTATTGTTCTCGTATTCCTTCAAAGACTATTTGACTAGGATCAAGATAACTTTTGGAGATTTGAATGAAGAAATCGTGGAGAAAAAGAAATGTCTGCTCATATTCTAGGACAATAAATAGATATCTGATTAAAATTATCAATAATGCCCTGACAGATGATAAAATTAGGACAGCTAACACATCAAGACAAATAATTCCTTTTTCTTGGTAAGATTTGCATTATTTTCTTTCTTTTTTTTAATAATTTCCAAGAAACTTAATGGGAGATTACATTCACATTCATTGAATCTGTACTTTTATTTTCTATAATTGCAGCAGATTTATATATTTCTAATTAATGCTAATTTTTTTATTGGTTAATCATTTATTTTTTTCAACTATTTGCATAGTTATAGATCCAAACGGATCCTCCACTCAAAAAAATCAATGGATCATCGGGTTTGTGGTTCAACATGTAGGTCATTAGTTTGACTGGTGAGTTATTGCTAGATCTTATTTTTAATTTTTTAATAATTTTTATAGCAAAAATATATAATATATTTTATTTTATGTCACTCTTCTAAAAGAGAATATTTATATTTCACTCATTAATGATAAGGATTCTACATGTGCCATAGTGGAAACAGTTCTAAAAAAAAGGTTGAACCCCAATCTTGAGGGCCCTCACCTGTAAACAGTTCTAATGTCCCATGTAAGGGAGTGCTGGTTCGTATCTCTCCTTAAGCAAAATCGATATAGTAATTTTGGTATGAAGTCCTTTTCCTTTGAGAATTGCCAGTTTGAGGTGTTCTCAACCAGTTCATTTGTAACTGGACCAATTATTGCCGTCAACTGGACTGGATCATTTTTCGATTCATTTGTTCTCGGGCTGAATCGGTAGGTTCGGTCCGATTTTAAATACTATGATTTTATAAATAAAAAATAAATTTGGAAATGTTCTCTTGATATTTCAATATAATGCTATAAAAATATCCTATATAACTTGAATTACAAAACCCTAATTCAACTATTCAATCTCCGATCTAGAGAATTCAATGTATCAAAAGTAATGATGGAATTTGAAAAGTAAGACGTTCCACTTTCTGTAATTTTTATTTAATTTAATACAACTAACATTTTAACACAACTTCATAAAAATGGTCCATTTAGGACTCGTAACGAAATTTAAAAACTTAAAAGACTCACATGCTGTAAATAAAGGTTGAGGACCTGCTTATTGTAATTTAAATGATAACCCATCTTAATTTTCAGTTAAATATAATACATGTGAGTCATCACTATTTAGGGGGCCAATGCACATGGTAATTATTTTAATGACATTGTTAACACAAAAGTATTTGGCTAATTACATCATGCATGACCTTATTAGAAAGTGATTAATTAATAATCATAGGTTTAATTACATTTAAATCTGCTAATCCAACCTGTTCTAGAAAGTTTAAAAAGGAGCCACGTGCAAAACGTCTATTCATGATCACATTTTTTTTTAATAAGAAAAAGCCCTTCTTAGCCATAGATGTAGATTTAACATCTAAATTTGATAATTCGATCAAGACTGATGAGGTTAGTGTGTAGGAACAGACACTTGCGTATTTGGACGTTTGGATGATCGACATTCGAAGAAAATGACGTAATTTTTACCTACAGTGTCCGTTTTGAGTTCATAACCCCATTTCGGAAAGCTCGCGATGATTCACATTGAGCCTACTGCTTTGCTGTGATGTATGAGAGATTTTGGATGTTTGAATTCGTTTGTTAAGTCAAAATGGCACTTAATGTTTCTTAGTTCATTATTTTCAATATTTATTTATTTTGCTTTTACAGCCTAGCCCATTAAGGAACTGTTGGCCTAGTAAGTTATCTGTTCTTTTAATATTTAAAACTCTAAGCGTCTTGTATGACTTTTGGTTGTTCATAAAATAAGAAAAGCTTTTGTTTTCTTAAGGTACAATCTGTTTGTTAGTGTGTTTGTAAATTCGATCTGCATCAAAGACTTTGAACCCATGTTGTAATAAATCTCGATTTATGCAACAATTCGACAATCCATTGCAAGAAATCTTTAAAAACGATGTCCTTGGTGCACGACCCTAAATTATGGTTTGTCTAGTAAATGTTATAATAAAAATGTCGCTTTCCTATGATTCAATTCGAAGTGAAAATGTGTAAAATATAAAATAATAAATATACTTTCTTATGAACACACTGCAAGACTTTTTAGTAAGATGAAGAAACTCGACCAACGAAACACAGCCCCTATAATTAGGTGAATATCAAAGAGAAGTGGGCAATTTGCATTATTGAATTAAGGGAAAAAACACAAGAAATCTAATTAATTTAATCAATCAATAATGACCTGATAAACAATGAAATTAGGCCAGCTAACACAACAAGACAAAAAACGCCTTTTCGTGTGTAGATTTGCATGATCTTTTACATTTTCATATAAGCTTAGAAAGGAGATTGCATTCACATTAATTTTCAATTGCTGCAGATTCATATGTTTGTAGATATTGGTAAGAATATTATTGATCTAATCAAAAGGGAAATGTAAAGAGAGCAAAAAGAAAATAGGATTTTGAAGAATCAAAAGCTTATTTTACAAAATGAGAATATAAGAATTTAAATAGTTTAATTAAAAAAAAAATCCTTAACTATTATAACCAAGCTAGTAAAATGACACCAAGTTGACTTCATAAAAAGGTCAGCAAATTGAATCGAGAAAGTAACAAAAGTAAAGTAATAATGTCATATTAAAGATGATAGTGAAAACAATGTTACTATGCTTTGTTCGCTCATGGAACATGAAGTTGCGATATATTTGAATAACACTCTTATTATCACAACAAGTGATTCTTTGATTTACCGCAAATGAACAGAATCGTGAACAAGTAATATAATGATGAATAGAGCGTCGAACTCACGAGGATTACGTATTTAATCGAGTTAAAATTAATTATAACTTTAATCGAATAGCCAAAAAGTTTTGTGATTTTTTAAATAGTATATTCTATCATTTGGAGAGTTTCTATAAATTACTAAGAGCATTTCAAAGAGACTTTTTTATTTTTAAATAGTATATTCTATCATTTGGAGAGCATCTATAAATTTAGAGAATTAAAATTTTGAAGTATTTCAACAAATTCTTTATATTTAACACTTAATTTTACTATTCCCAAAAAATAATTATTATTTTTCTTTATCTTTTATTTTAACTAACTTTTTTTAGATTATTTTATTGTTTTCCTACATTGAAAATTAAAACACTCTGAATGCATTTAATTATAGAGAATGCGTTTGACTCTCCAAATTTGAAGATCCAAACCCACTCTCTAAATTAAAATGTTAATTTAAAGAGTCCTTTGAAGCATGATTTCAAATGTTGACTCTTTAAAATAGAGAGTATATCATGTTTAAAGGGTCTCTTGGAGATACTCTAACATTCTCCTCAAATGCACAATATGTGCAGTAAGAAGCAACGAGAGTTCGTTAATTGAAAAATAGAACTATAAGCAAGTTGACTTCATAAAAAGGTCAGCAAATTGAATTGAGAAAGTAACAAAAGTAAAGTAATAATGTCGTATTAAAGATGATGGTGAAAACAATGTTAGTATGCTTTGTTCTCTCATAGAACATGAAGCTATGATATATTTGAATAGCACTCTTATTATCACAACAAGCGTCGAGCAAAACGAATAACCACCATATCTACAAGTAACCAAATAATCTCAGTGGTAGTAAACGTCCTAGCATGAATGATATTCAACTTCAGTAGAAGATAGGGAAAAGAAAGTCTACTTTTTACTTTTCCAAAAGATATGCAAATAAGCCAAGAATACAAAGAAACCATTGGTGGATTTACGATCAATGCGATTACTAGCCCAATTAGCATTAGAGTATGTACTTAACTCTAAAGATAATGTAAATGGTTAACGATTGATATAAGTAATAAGTGGAAGTCTACATATCTCATGCTATAATCTTGTGTTAATTATGGTACAATTATTAATAATTCTACAACGGTATGCATTCATGTGGTTCTAATTATGATTTAATTTATAATGACTGTTAATTACTCTTGAGATGACATTTTTAAGATTTTATTTTATGCGACCAATGCATCTACTATATATCTCACTACTTCTATTGTTTTAAAACTTTTTTTCGTTTGTAAAACGATTTAATAAATATAGCGATTATTCAGCTTTTGAAGAAATTATTATTAGCGTGGAGATGAAATTCCAATAATATTAGGAGAACTTGTCCACATTATTCCCTACAGTTGCAGTTATGGACACCCTGTATTAATTTAGTATTATGGAAAAATTTCCTCACGTTTAACCTTTAATACTCATTCTCATTATGATATATAAAGTGCTTTGTGCAAATTATATTCATTATGTTGCTTGATACAGTAGTGTTAGGTATTTGATATAATTGGCAAGTCTGTGAATAAAATGGATTAAAATTAATATGTCAAGTAGTTAGTTACAATTAGTTGAAATTGTGTTATATTAAGTTTAGGGTTTGAGAATGGAAAAGAAGGAAAAACAGTCTCAGAATTTCGCTAGCTTATCGCCAGATTTGGCTCGAACGTCATAAACAGAAACTGCGTCGCCCGTATGTCGCCTTGCCTTTGCTCGAGCGACAGCGTTATCCGAAAAACTTTAATTTGCATTTTTAAAACTTTTTATCTAGTCTATTCAATCCCAAAACCTAAGCTATAAATACCAAACACTATAGAACATTTTTCCCAAGGTTGAATATTGAGAATTATACAATCTTCATATCTTTTTCACAAATTAGCGTTCAACATTCGTTCTTTGATTGATTATTGACAATGAAAACATCATATCATTAATCCAAATACCAAACTGTTGCTTTCTACATATTTGTCAGAGTTTTGAAGATCAAGGAAAGGTAACTAGAGTTCAAGTTGGTGAAGAACGTGGAGTTCTTCATTGATCCACATGAGATAGACGAATTGATAAAGTCGGGAGTTGCTGCAGGATCACACATTCCAAGAGGGCTTTGAAAACTACAGCTGGGAGTTGGTGCAGGAGTACAAAATCTAGGAGAGCTGTGGATTGCAGTCAGGAGGTCAGAAAGCTCGTGTCGTCGTCTTGTCTAACGAACTGTAAGTTCAATCGTTTATAGTGAATTTTAACTGGCAAAGTGCTTCGAATTTTTACCATGTTGGAGTTTCTCCTTGATCATACTGTGCATTATTTACTGCTTTTATATTTTGCGGTATTCAAATATAAGATAATTGAACTGATTGCATAACCATTTAGAGATAATTAATTAGTAACTTGTTGTTAGTTAATTACAATTTTTAATTTCCGCATTTACACTTATTCATCCCCTCTAGGTGTAGTTTGTGTCGAATTTCATTATTTCAATTGTTATCAGAGTCTTATTGGAAAGTTCGAATGAGAGCTTTCCTTAAACCATTGGATAAGCGTATTTGGATTAGCGTTCAAACCAGGTAGACTGCACTTTCAACCAGTGTTGTTGGTGTAGTTACACCCAATGATATTTCACTATGGACTAAAGAGGATTTAGCTAAGTGTAACTAGAAAAGTAAGGAGATTCATGCCCTGTTCATGCTTGTGTCTGCTGAAGAGTTTCGGAGAGTTTGATGTGTGAGATTCCTAAAAAGGTTTGAGACATTTTAGAAACCAAACACGATGAAACTAAAGCTGTTAAAAATTCTAAACTGCAGATGTTAACCTCTAGGTTTGAAGAAATTAGAACAAAGGACGATGCATCATTTTATGAATTCTATACGAAGCTTAATGATAATTCGAGTTTTAACCTAGGTGGAAAGATCCCCGAGTCCAAAATTGTTAGAAAAGTCATTAGATCCCTACCTGAAAGGTTTAGACCTAAAGTCACTATAATTGAAGAAAGTAAGGACTTAGATGCAGTTAAGATAGAAGAACTCGTAAGATCCCTTCAAACCTATGAACTTACCATTTCTCAACATAAAAAGGTTAAATCCACAGCCATGAAGACTGTTAGGGAAGAAGAGAATGACTCAGCTGATGCTAAAATTCTTAAGGACGACGAAATAGATTATTTCGTTAAAAAATTCTAGAAAGTGATGAGGAATAGGAGAAAGCCTCAAGAACGGAAAAATGAAGTCCCTAGTAGATTTTTGAAAGATAAAAGTGAGAAGAATAACTCTAGGACCTCTAACAAGAAAATTCAGTCAGTTAGATGCCATGAGTGTCAGTGTTTTGGTCACTATAGAAATGAATGTCCTAACTTGAAAAAGAGTTTAAATAAAGAAAGACGTAAGGCATTAGTAGTAACCTTAAGCGATGGTGAATTACATTCGAGTGCTCAGAGTGATACATCTGGTGGTGAGGATGAACAAAATTTTATGGCATTTACATCTATAGCTACGATAGAATCTGAGAAGGAAAATGAAAAGATTGAAAATGATGAACATAGTGAGAAATTCGAGGAAGAATCTGTGGATGAACCTGATATTCACGAATCCTATCATGAACTATTTGGGGAGAGTCTTAAAATAAAAAAGGTCAGTAAAGTTGTACTGAAAAAGGTTAATGATCTTGAAAAAGAGAAAGAAAAACTCATAGGTGACCTTCACGACTCTACCAAAAATCTGAATGAATTGAAACTTGTTAATGAGAACTTGGAAGACAAAGTTAAATCCTTAACAAGTGATCTTGAAAAATATAGTACTCAACTTAATTCCCTCATGAGTGGTATTCAGAAACTCAACAATTTGTTAGGGATGAACAAGTCTGCTGGATATAGGCATGGTCTGGGTTATGTTCAAAATGGTAATACTACTGCTAGTACATCCAAGACTGCGTTCGTCCCAGCCAATAACAAAGCTTGGAATATTGTTTATCCTGAACCAAAGGACAAAAATGTCTTAGTGATGAGTGTATTAAACTCATTAAACAAGCACCTTTCATTCTTAGTTTTTGGTTTGATCTCGAGTATTTTTGAACGTTTTAGTGCGTGTTTTGATGTTGTTATGTAGCTAGGAAAATTAGATCGAGATGAAGTGATTTGGAGCTTGAATTGGAGTCATGTTAAAGATCATGGAGAGAGGCATGCATTGGAGAAGAAAGGATGAAGAAAGAAGTGAAAAAGAAGCTAACAAAGTAGGAACAAAACCAAAAAAATTGCAAGGCTGGCGTCGCGGCGCCAGCAGAAAACAGAAGAAAAAAACTACGGCTCCGCCCTTAACGCCGCGGCGCCGCGTACCGGGTAAAGAGAAAAATAGGTTTTTAAAGAGATATTCGACCCATTCCAACTCTAATTTGACCTACAACCATAAGAAACTATAACCCACACTTTTGGAAGACCAAAAAAAGGAGAAGGGGATTTTTTTTTTTGGAAGGTTGAAAGAAGAAGGAAAACTGAAGTAAATTATTGGAAGAATTCATTCGAAAAAGGGACGATGACACCATTTGAGAAAGAAATCTAGTAGTCACGAAGAGTTTTTCTAAACCATTGTTTTCTTATCCATGTTTTTAATGATAAATTCCATTTTGTCAATTGTATTCACCATGAACTAACACTTTAAATTTAGGGTTTGATGTAATCCTCTTGAAACATGTTTTGATTCCTTAATA
>CAIGRQ010142668.1:0-10362 GCA_903798375.1 Fraxinus sp. D2006-0159
CTATTGTGTGTTGTCTGTGAGTACAGGATTTTTATCCTGTACTCATAGCATTGCCCCACGAAAAATGTCTACTATTCATATTTTAACGAAAAATGTCTAGAATAGCAAGCAGTGTCCACATTGTGCAGTCCAGATATCATCCACTTGTGCGAACGAGATTTCAAGTTAGGCACACATAGTTCGAGGCCTATAGGTATCTTAACTTCTATGATCGTCTTTATATTTCAAAATCACAATCTACGTACTGTAAGAATATCCATCCTCTAAACGCTACAAAACACACACTTTTGTCCAATTGTAGTTTTCTTCGTCTTTGACGAGTGTGTTTTACTCGCGAGTTTTTTGTTTTTTTAACTATATTATTTGTTATATTTTATGAGTATTGAACGTTTTTAATGTATTTATTATTGTTTATTCTATAGGTTTGGTGAGATGGTGTAAGTTATTGCAAAAGTGGAGAAAGCAAGACAATTGGCATAAACCAAGGAGAAATGAGGAACAAAAGGGCAAAAGAGTCAATTTCCTACATCAACCGAAGAAAAAAGGGAGACATGTGTCTGAGAGGTGGCGTCACTAGAAGAAAATAGAGAAAAATAATTGTGGTAATGGAGGCACTTTTGAGAGGTTCCACATGATGGTTTTAGAGTTCCAAATCACATAGAAATCGGGCTCAGTAAATCTCCAAACAACACCACAATCGAACCAATCAAATCTCCATAATCGTCACCATCCTTAAAACCTCCCAAAATCGGTTGCTTCAACAAGAATCTGCTCACAAAGAGCTCGGTGTGAAGAAGGGGGTAACCTCAAAGAACCGCCACCAAGGCTAAAGAAGGAGAAAGAAAATCGATCACCAAAAAGGCACCAAGCCAAATCATAAAGCAACAAGAGAAACGATTTTCTCTCTTCTCCAAGAATGGCTGCCCTCTCTTAACTTCACACCAAGTCTACCACAAGAAAACCGGGCCACTTATGTAGGCCAAAATAGTGGGCTTTAGGTAAAAAAAAAAAAAGAGGCCCAATAGATAACAACAAATGGGCTTTCAACCGAGAAGCCTTCCAAGGTAATGGGTCGGGCCATGAGTAACACTAATTAAATTAGGTTACTTCAAATGACTCACATATGTTATCGGAATGGTTTGTTCGATTGTGGAGTCGACATTTCATTTCAATCATCGGTCGAGGCCTATGAAGTATAATCCAAACTAAAATTGATTTAACATTATCGCCCAAATTTATTGGGTATCAGAAACCCAACTCCACACATTGAGATACACAACAACTTGAGATTTAGGAGAGCAAATTGAAGGGAAAAAAATCATGAAATCACGAGTTCAAAGCATCGATTGAAAGAAAAAGAAGAAGAAGATCTTAGTGCTAGAGTAATCCATTTTTCTGCATCTTTATTCAAAATTCGGTGATTTACTTCATTATCATATATTGCTTTTCTTCTTCAATCATAGTAGCTAAATCATAAGTTCTAGCGAACAATCTAATTGAGAACATTTATTTCTTTTATTCAAGATTCTAGTTGTTTTATTATATAATATGTATCGATTTTATTCATGTATTTAATACTTTGAATTACTTGATCGATAATTCAGTGATTTTTTGAATCTTTTACGAATTGAGAGATGAGTTTTAGATTTAGACCACAAATCAAAATCCGATAATTTAGTATAATGTGTAAAGATACATATGCAAGTTATTCCGGTCGTTATACGAATTCTTAGAACAAATAGTGCGTTTAACTAGGATTGATTTACACAAAGAAATGAGATTGAACTAGTTAAATAGGTTCAAAGAGAACTTGAGAGGGGTAAATTTAATGCAATAAAAAAATTTAATTGAACACTACATTAGGTTTATGAATTTTGAATTAAGACTTAAAGGTGATCCAATGAGATCTAAGGTACGAGAGCTAGTGAGTGAAAGTCCAAGATTGACTAACCAAGAGGGAAGTGAATTGGTTTTTAAAACTTTTTCGTTAACTACCCAAGATTTCAATCTAATGATCACACAAATGATAAAGAAATAATATAAACACAAATAAGCATGTAGATGAAATGATATAAGCTTGCACAAAGTAAGATGTTAACTAAACGGGTTAGAGAGTGCAAATGAGATAATATGGAGGTTCGATCCAACGCAATGATCTACGTCCCCCATTACCAAGCTCTCCATCACGAGCAAGGCCTTTTTCACTATGTTGATTGACTTGTTGTGCAATCCAACTCTTTACAACACTTTCGGTGACTTACAACCAAGGAGTACCGAGCTTTTTACAATGTTGATCTTTTCGGGACCTCAACACGACCCACAATTCAAAATGAATTTACAAGTGAAATCTTCTCTTCTTATCGAATGATGGAATCAAGGTTAATAATAAGAAGAGAAGAGGTAAACACTAATATATGAGAATGAGTGTAGCTCAAAGTGTTGAAATAAAAAACTTCTTGTAGATCCCTTCACAAAGTTAATCTCTCAAAAGCTTTTCAAGAATTTAATACTTTTGATCTTCTTAAAGATAGAGAATAAGGTGGTTGTGATCAATAAAAGCCTCTCTTTAATGCTAAAGAAAAGTTCTTGCGAGTTGGGAAAGAATTGGGTATTTATAGCACTCAAACGGTCAAACATTCTATCGTACCGGACGTCCGGTAAATACCAGACGATTAAATATCCGTTATTTTTGTCAGAAAATTAGAATGCTAGAAATTTGACCGTTGAGCCAAATTTGGCCATATCGGACGTCCGGTATGCCACTTTTGGCTCGGAACGTCCTTGTTTCTTATTTTTATCAAATGTGGGTATTCGAGGGACATTTTAAAATAAAAGTATTTGTTATATTTAAAATATACATGTTTTGATTTTTACCTTTGAAAACATATTTTTCGAGTAAAACATTTTAGTCGTGGTTTTTTGATCGTAAATTCAAAACTTTGAGCTCGTCGCGATTCATTACCAAGTATTGAAATGTTTTATCTTTACATATAATTGTGAAAAGTCTTAGTACTTTGTTTTGAACATCGTGATGTGTACTTCTTGACGGTACTTCTACTTTTGTCTCGATTTTCATTGAGGCATCTTTTCGTTGGTCTTGTCATATCATTCTTCATAGCCTCTATTAATTAATTTTGTTTCCAAGTTGATCATTGTATGCAAATTCCTTGGCTTCGAACTTCGTGACATCAATTTTATCCATATGCAATGATCACTATAGACATTTGAAATCAATTTGTTAGTAATAAACATAATTTGTTTGTGATAATCAAAACGAGATGTCAACCATAGGTCAACAGTGAGGGCAAGGATTCGTTGATCGTGGAGGAAGGACCAATGATGATATCACGGACAAAAAGGTCAAGAAAGCTATGTGATTGCTTGTTCAAACATCAATGGACGAAACATCAATCACAACAAGTAAAGGAACGAGTTTCAAGTTGGGTTTGGAAGAAGAAACCAAATGGATCAACTTGGTTCAAGCAACAGACGGGAAACTGAATGGGAAAACTATGCAACCGCATGCCTCCGTACTGAATCAAAATTGAAGGCTATCAATTGGCTAATGAGACAGCATGCAAGAAGTCTTTGCGACCGCATAGTACATTTGTGGATGTGTATTTTCCAAGTTTCACCTAGAATTCTATTTTAGTTAAAACTCTTGTATGATATATTTTTTTATATCTTTTAAAGTTTAATTCAATTTTAAAAATAGATTTTATCGGTTCCATATAAATAGGACTCTCTCCATTGATTGTAAAAACACACGATTTGAGAGATATTATTGCTAGGAATAATGCTTTCTTCTCGTTCTTTATCCAATTAATTTCGAACTTATCAAAGATTAAATTCTTGTGGCGTTCAACAATTCAAGTCAGATTTATAAATTTTGAGATCATGGGTCAAGATATTGTTGCAATTGTCTTGTTTCCTTGGTTCAATAGTTTATTGTGTCGAGCTTTCTTTCAAACATTAATTTTTGGCTTTCTTGGATTTGATGTAATCAATCGTGAGTTTCATAACTTCAATTGCTACGTGGGTTCCCATCAGGTTGTATCAGAGCTTGGCTCCAAAAATCAAGGTTATATCATTTAAGTCCTTGTTTGTTTTTGTTTAAGTCTTTATCTTCGTTCTTCGTGTTCTTCATCTTTGAGTCATTTAATCAAATTAAAGTACCAAAAATTCTAAAAGTTGTTTGTGCGCTAAATTAGTGCCCAAATTAATTCTTTTTGATTTTTTGGGCCCTTTGTTGAATTCTTGTGCACCTAAAAAAATGAGTATCTAGTCCAAATTCAAGAAATACTTTCTTGAATTTATCCTTAGCATTTCATTCAAAGTTCAAATTCCCACTTTCTTGAATTATTCTAGATCACGTTCCTTACTCAATTCTTTGTTTGAACTCTACAAAGGTTAAAGATTTTAATTGAAATCGAATTAATTCTTTGAATCAAGTACAAGAAAGCATTGAGTGGAAAAAGATAGAGTGATGAGACTCATAGAGGTAAAAAAATCAAATTAAGTGATACACAGGTGTACACACGTGAGGCAAATATTAAACTAGATTTAGGATGTCTGACAGAGACAATTCTACTTCAAGTAGGAATAGTAGTCAAGCCACCATGATGAAGGAGATGACATGATGATTTGAAAGGTTGTTTGGTGACACGAGAGATATAATGGATAGGCAAGAGACGTGGATAGAGGGCAAGACACATTGTTTACTAATTTAGGTAGGGAACAACCTAGAGAAGTTTCTAACACAAAGAGGCAAAGTAGTGGGATCGTAAAGCGGATAATGGTGGTGAAAATGAAGCGGGTAGTGGGATTGATGATGATGCATTGGTGGAGGTTGAAATAGGAAGGGTGGGGAATAGAAGAGATACGTATGATAGAAGGGCTAGATTATGTCAGAGATGGTGTTAATAGAAATATGGACAATATTAAAATGACAATTCTTCCATTCAAAGGAAGAAGTGACCGGAGACATATCTAGAGCGGGAAAAGAAGATAAAGTTTATATTTGATTGACATAACAAGTCGGAGGAGAAGAAGGTAAAACTTGTTATCGTTGAGTTTACTAATTATGCTATCATTTTGAAGGATCAAATAGCAACATCTAGGAGGAGAAATCATGAGAGGAATATTGAGACATGTGGAGAATTGATGTTCATTCCTAATCATTACTATAGCGATCTTTATCAAAAATTACAAAACCTTTATCAATGATCTAGGAGTGTGTGGGATTATCACGAGGAGATGGAGATTGTCATGATTAGAGCAAATGTTGAGGAAAATTGGGAGGCCACCATGTCCCGATTTTTGAATGGTTTGAATAGGGTGATAGCTAATGTGGTAGAACTACAACATTATGTGGATTTGAAGGATATGTTACATGTAGCTATGAAAGTGGAGACACAGTTGAAAAGGAAGGGAACAGCTAGATACCCATCGGGTTCTTTATGTTTTGACTCTTCTTGGAAACCGAAATGGGATAACAATAAAGGTAATGGGGCTGTGTCAAAAGGCAAAGCTAAGATATCAAAGGGAATAGAGGAGTTGCCAGTAAAGCTACACCCAAAGCGGATTCCCAACCTTCTTGGAATCGGGATAGCAAGAGTTTTAGGTGCTTGGGATTAGGAGACATTGTTTCTCAATGTCCAAACAAAATGGCGATGAGCTTGGGCGACAATGGAGAAGTGGTGAGTGATAGTGAGGGTGAATATGACGACTGTTGGAATTGAAAGATGCTAGCGATGGTGAGAAAGTGGAGTATGTGGTGGGAGAGCTTTTAGTTACACGGCGAGCTCTTAAAGCTCAAATCAAAGTGGATGACTTGTAGAAACAAAGGGAGAACATATTTCATAGGAGATGCCACTCAACAAGGTATGTAGTATGATTATTGGCGGGGTAGTTGTACCAATGTGGCTAGCACTACACTTGTTGAGAAATTGTGATTAACTATGCTAAAACATCATAAACCTTACAAATTGCAATGGTTCTTACAAATTGCAATGGTTGAATGAATGTGGAGAGGTTAAGGTGAATATACAAGTGTTTGTGAGTTTCTCAATTGTGAGGTATCGTGATGAAGTGATGTGTGATGTAGTTACTATGCATGTCGAATATATTTTGTTGGAGAGACCATAGCAATATGTTAGGAAAGTGATTCATGATAGGTACAAAAATAAGTACAGTTTTACTAAGGATGAAAACTATATTACCCTGCACTGTTGATACAACAACAAGTGTTTGAAGATCAAATCAAATTGAAAAGTGAGGAAAAAAAGATTGAGAGAAAATGTGAGTGAGATTGATCTTTCACAATGACATCTTGGTATATAGTAAGGATCTAAATGAACATATATGCATTTAAGATGTGTGTTTGTATTCTTAAGACAAGAATAATTTTATGCTAACTTTAAAAAGTGCACATTTTGCAAGGGNACATCTTGGTATATAGTAAGGATCTAAATGAACATATATGCATTTAAGATGTGTGCTTGTATTCTTAAAACAAGAATAATTTTATGCTAACTTTAAAAAGTGAACATTTTGCAAGGAAAAAAATTATTTTTCTTGATTATGTCGTTAGTGCAAAGAGTATTGAAGTGGATAAGAAGAAAATCAAAGTCATCAAGAAGTGGCCAACACCTAACTGAGATAAGAAGCTTTCATGAGTTATTTAGTTTTTATAAGCTTTTTGTTAAAAAATTTAACACACTTGCCACACCATTCATGGAAATTGTAAAGAAAAGTATAGGACTTCATTGAGGTGTTACACAAGAACATGCTTTTAATACTACTAGTGGACACACATGCAATGCATGTGTTGCAGTTTAACTGGCTACTTAATGGCGTGTATTTATTTTTAGTTATTTTTGGTAATGTTGGTAATCTTAGTTATGTAGAGCTCCCATTATTCTTCCAGCTGAATGCCTGAAAACCTGTTAATTCTTTCACCCAGTTGACAACATCGCTTAATATTCTTTCCGCAGTTTCCTACACATCTATAGGAGAAAGACCCCCCATCCTACTTGAATGGGTTGGCTTCAAAATAAGTAACTTTACTTCCTATCAGTAGATAAATTAAACCATCTAAACATATTTGAAAACATAAATTTACTTTGTTAAAGTTGATTGTAAGTTCAGGAAAAATGCTCACTGTGTGATTTGAAGTACTTATTCCTACTGCAAATTGGCAACTTCTGGTATTTGTATTAGCATTTGACACTCTCGTGAGACTGTACAGTGTACAGTTTAAGACTATTTCTTTATTCATCATCTTTCTTGAATGACCAACATAAGTTTATACCCAGGGATTTTTACCTATACCCAGGTTGTTTTGAGTCTATTTTTTCCCTAGCTAGGCTAAAGTTGGACCAAGCTTGACCTTCTGTGTCATCCAGTATGGAAAGATTAATTGTGATTAATTTAGCGGTAAAAAAACTTAGAAAACAAGATCGTCCCATTTTCTCTAAAACAGGCCACTTCAAAATCGAGCGTGCCATAAAGATCTACTTATATGGAGCAAATAAGATTGAGGAATTGTGGCCACCGAATCTAAATGAATTGGATAATGCCACCTTAATGTCCAGTCTTTCTTTCCTTGGTCCCACCAACACATTTGTGTCCTGAAATAATGGGTGATCATCAATAAATGCTACATAGTTGGATCAACTTTACTTGCACAAACCGATAATAGCAAAACCAAGAAACCAGTAAATGTGCAAAATGAATTATATCTACATGTTCAGTTGCATCCTTTTAGCTCTATCAATGCTCCTGGATATACAGTGTTCTACCATTTAAGCTATGTTTAATTAATAGCTCAAAGAACATATTTTTTTCTTCCCGAGTGAATAACTGGTAAATGCACTGCAACACTAGCAATATTCCCTCTGCACATGAAACTACTGAAAAAGAATGAAACTGAAGATCATACCACACCATCATCAGGAGTCTCAAGATTGATATTTGGATGAACCCAGCATTTTCGTATCGCCTACAAGGAGACAAATTCAGTAAAATAGTCGAGCACAATGCCAAACCTACTTTATAGGGAACATCCCATTAATCAAGGGATTCAACATTAGAGCTCTTAATAATTAAGATCCATATAATATCAATTTGCAACAACCGAACACATGCAATGCCCACAAGGATCTGTACAAATTATGACCTTGGCTCATTTTGATCTAATAACTTCACTGGATAAAGAAATTGTCAAAAAGTTTAGCTGTATTGACATTTGAAGGAACAGACTGGCAACAACAATAACAAGGCTTCAGCTTGTCAGTATACTAACTCAGAATGTTTATCACTTCCTAGTTCCTAGAAGATACAAAATGAACCAATGTTTTCGGAAAATGGAAGATTGGAGCTAACCACCAAACTATCCAATATGTGGCTGATTCTTCACGATAATAAGAATGACCTTGATGTAGCTGGTTATGGTCTCTGTGAAACTATCACTTATACAAGCGATAGAACAACATAAAGGAGAGAGTTGTTAGGAATATGGGTAAAACAATAATTTTTGTGCATAATTACTCGCATGTTTATGTCATTTATTATATTTGACTGGATCAGATTTTCCCTACAACTCTTTATAAACCCAAAAGGCCCAAAAATGGTCACCCTAACATTTTTCATCCTTCTGATATTTTACAGGCTAAGATGTTCTCCTAATTTAAATTGAAGATTTTTCTTTCTATTTTACTGAATTTCTTTAGTCCCATAGGAACAAGAACTTAAACCTAAAATTAACCACAATTATGGCCGACAAGAAAACTTTGGCAACTTTCCTATAAATATGTACCTTAATTTGAACCTACCAGTCTTAGCAGTTGCAACCCAGTTTCTCATAGAAAAATAAAACATTTTATAGGGTTGCTAACAATTTTTCTTCAAGGACAACTATCGGGATGCCATGCAAAATGCAAATATATCTATTACCGCGAAGACAGAGCATTAAGAGAATATTTATGCAAATGCCTGATTCAAAGATGTACAGTGATTTTCTAGTGACTTTTGCAAACAAAACAAGCATGACAAAAACCTGCAAAGTTGCAACAGCCTCCACAACACCAGCTGCTCCAAGCAGGTGACCAATCATAGATTTTGTTGAGTTCACTCGTAACTACTCGTAACTGCAAACACATAGAACAACCCATGATTTTTATCAGGAACCTAACAGTATAAAGTATAATTACTATGCAGACAAGAAAGAGTTTTTGTCATTATTTGGAAACCTCTTGATTCTGCCCAAAACAATGGACAAGAGCTTGATACTCCTTGAGATCATCAGCTGGAGTGGACGTTGCATGTGCATTTATATAGTTTACATCTTCTTTGCGTACTCCCAATTGAGCTGGAGCCTTCTCTATGTAGAGAATGACACCAGTTCCTGCTTACAGAAGCCCTCAGAGAGTTAAAATCACATCTTAGTAAATTGCAATAAACAACATCATGCATTTTCTTTTCTTTTTTTCATGGATATAAAGTATGAGGACCGAACTAGCCCGAAACAGTTGGATAGTCAGAAGATTATATAAACTATTAGAATAAATACAGTGAAATCCACTGCAATAACAATGTATTTAAAACAAGAAAATGTACCTAGCCATTTATGGGCACAAACAGAATGAAAATGGGCTGTTACAGAAAAGAAAATAATGAATCTTATTTTCGATATAGAGTAATTGTTTATTTTGAAAGTTGAATAGAAGAATATTGATATTCTATAGCATGCATCACCCTTTTTTCCTTTGGAGTAGGGGTTCGAGGAGGTAACCAAGAGAGAGAAACAGCGAGGGAAGGAGTTGTGGCATAATTCTTTGTTGCTGATTTTTCATAATTGAAAGATCCAGTGGCAAGTGCTCAAAAGTAAACCATCTTGATGTTGACTGTCACGTTTCCTGATACTTTAAAGATTTCCTAGACATTATGCTTTTGGGGTGTCTTCATAGCAATTGGTATATGCTTTGTTCTAGATTTACACCATTTCATACACACACAATTTTCAGCTTCCAAGTCACAAAATTTTGGTCCAAGATTGAGAGGCTGCGGCAATCATAGCACTTTTGCAGAGAAACTGCGATCCTACCAAAGCTTCACATCCCTGAGATAGCATAATAAGCTCTAGATATTCCTTTTACTTATTGATCTTTAAGGTAACTGATACTGATGGAGGTAGATATAGAATTTAAATAGGATTTTAAAATCGAGTTCAATTCAAATTATGTTTATTTATATTAGATTACTAGGTATAAGCAACGTGCAATGCACGTTTGCATAGTTTATATATAAATTTTTTTGTTAAGTCTTAAATTTTTATTAATAAAGATGTAATTTTTAATTTTT
>CAIGRQ010142673.1:0-20104 GCA_903798375.1 Fraxinus sp. D2006-0159
AAACTTGTATCTATATAGTAAATATCTGATTTTTGAACATTAAAACTTAAAATTTTATTTTTGAATTTTGATCTTAAAAAGTAGGGTTTTGTGTAATTTCCACTTCATTAAACTAGGGTAACGTTGAGCTGGGTATTCTGCCAAACGGGCCAACTTTTAGCTGGGCTTAATGTGCTTGAGCCCACGTTAATTAAACAGTTCCAAAGTTACATAACATGGTCATTCTTCCAATTTGAATCATTTTATCTAGAGACAGGCCCATGAAACTGAAATTGTCGGCAGGTATTGACAATCAAAATTAGAGTACAAGGAATGTCTATAAAAAATGTCTGCAGCCTTCTGTTCAGATATGCTTAATATGGACGTTAATGTCAAAATCATAATAATTTCGTGTTTACAATTCCACCCACCCACCAAATACTTGCATGTAGAGCCGTACGGCGGGTTTGGGTTGTAGGGTCGAATTTGAGTGAACTTTAAAAATTGAACGTATGAAACATATTATGCATCCAAATTTTTTTGTACAATTTAGAAGGGGAAAAATAACCCTGAAATATCTAAGAACTCATGAATACAGGGAAATAAATATGGTTTCACATTTTAACTGAAATATGCCTTATAGTCGACAAAAAGAAGAAAGAAAGAAAGAAAATCGATCCGGGAAATTTTCAATTATAAATTATTGAAAATGATTCATAGATGAAAATTTCAAAATGTTACTTTCTCGGCACGATCTTTATTCACGAAAATCATGAAAATAAATAAATTTAAGAATACTCCTCCAAATTAAAGGCCTAAAAACCAAAATAATAATAATAATAACCCACATTGACATATATCATACAACCAAAATAAGGAAAAAAATCTATTAAAAACTTGGATTTTAAATTTTTAAGTAATGAAAGAAAAATAAAAGGACAAAAAGGTTCCAACATGTAACTCTTAATCTGAAATGTAATGCCCCAACTGTTGGGAAAAATATGTCTTCACCCAGCTTAGCGGAAGCGAAAAAGATAAACCTAGCTTACCGATTAAAAAAAAAAAAAAGAAGATAAAGCTAGCCAAAATGTGAAAAAAAGAAAAAAATTATTCTTCCCAACGTTTCACCTCAAACTTGAAACTCATCATCTTTACAGTAATACTAGAGTTTAAACCATGAGCTCTGATAAAATTGTTGAGAAAAAACTCAACTAGACGTAAAGGAACCACTTGTCCCATTTTTTTCTGGGTAATGTGGTCACCGACTCTTGGACTTGTCCTTAAGTCCAGGTCTGGCGAGTTGGGACACCCATGCCCTCCACCTCGACAACTCAATCTAGTACAAGTGAAAAAAATAACTAAAAAGCTATCATATATATCCCGATAATAAACTCTCTCCCCGCGTTCCAAGCATGGCAATCATAATGTAGGCCGCATGTTGTATACTCCCTCCGTCCCAAAAAGATAGTCCTATGGTTATTTTCACACAGATTAAGAAATTGTAGTTAGTATAGTTAGAGTATTAAATTTTACTATGTTTTTCCATCTAATTTCAAAATGTTACTTTCTCGGCACGATCTTTATTCACGAAAATCATGAAAATAAATAAATTTAAGAATACTCCTCCAAATTAAAGGCCTAAAAACCAAAATAATAATAATAATAATAACCCACATTGACATATATCATTCAACCAAAATAAGGAAAAAAATCTATTAAAAACTTGGATTTTAAATTTTTAAGTAATGAAAGAAAAATAAAAGGACAAAAAGGTTCCAACATGTAACTCTTAATCTGAAATGTAATGCCCTAACTGTTGGGAAACATATGTCTTCACCCAACTTAGCGGAAGCGAAAAAGATAAACCTAGCTTACCGATTAAAAAAAAAAGATAAAGCTAGCCAAAATGTGAAAAAAAAGAAAAAAAATTATTCTTCCCAACGTTTCACCTCAAACTTGAAACTCATCATCTTTACAGTAATACTAGAGTTTAAACCATGAGCAATCATAATGTAGGCCGCATGTTGTATATATGCTAAAAATGTTCAAAACCTTTAGTCAACAAAATATAAAAATGATTAGAGAACAAAAAATTGCTATTTTATTATGCATTAAATTTTGAATTAAATCACATGTCACATTAACAGATACATCAACAAGATTAGATAAAAAAAAAATTTGAAAAAAGGGGCAAAAAGACTTAATCACCCTTGGGTACTCTAAATTGTGAGTATGACCCTTTCTTAAGGAAAAAATAAAAATAAAAAAATAAAAAAAATCCTCCGAGCAGTCCCTTTCTTTTCCTTCTTCTTTTACTCCTCTCCAATTTTCTCTTGAAGCCCAATTATGGGATGGACCCAGCTCAATTTCCTTGGAACAACAAAGTGGAAATTACACCATACTAGAATTTTAAACTTTCAATTTCAAAATTCAAATATACAAGTTTTTATTTCAAAAATCAGATAATAATTAAAATCTTAAAATTAATGATATAATTACTAAATTAAATTAATCCACCCACCCATCCACCCATTCCCTTCCCAAGCCCTAATCAGTCACGTCTCATTTCTATCTCGATATCCTTCTTCTTCTTCTCTCTTCTATGCCTTTAGAACACACCACCACCGAAGACTGCAAACACCACTCGTCTCCATCAGGTAAGCACTGTCGGGCGCTGCCACAGGTAGTTGGTTGCTATTCGTAGCAACGCTCTGACAGTGAGAGTCAGCGCCGCTGCGCAAGGCCAGGGCCTCTGTGCAACAGTGTAGGATTGCGACTCTTCATCCGATTTGCGTTGAGGGCGTTTTAGGTGAACGACGCCGTAATTTATGAGTGCTTTCAGTTTTTGGCTAAGGGCATCGTGATTTGTAAATGGTAATATTTCTTCCTTCGATCTGTTTGGGTTTCTTTGAGTGTTGGTTATGGTACTGTTGGTAAGGTATTGGTACTGGTGGTTGNCGCCGTAATTTATGAGTGCTTTCAGTTTTTGGCTAAGGGCATCGTGATTTGTAAATGGTAATATTTCTTCCTTCGATCTGTTTGGGTTTCTTTGAGTGTTGGTTATGGTACTGTTGGTAAGGTATTGGTACTGGTGGTTGTGGTGAGTTTTAGCAGTGGTGGTGTTGGTAATGTTGACTCTGGCGAAGCTGGTGGCGTGGCAGAGCTAGAGACAACAGAGCAGGCAATAATTGTTAAAGGGCATAGTGTGGTGGTGCTGTGTAGTGGTGGTTGGGTTCGGTGGTGCGATGGTGTTGTGTAGTGGTGGTGCGGGATGCGGTGGTTGGGTTCGATGATGCTGTGTTCGGTGGTTGGGTGCATTTGTGTGGTTAGGTGTGGTGACCAATAATTTTAGATCTGATTTTTTTGTGGTGGTTGGATGGTGGTGGTGGTGACTGATAACGTTGGCTGTGGTGGTGGTGAGTTGGTGGTGGTGGTCGAAGGTGATAGTGAGATGGTGGCAGTGGGTCTGTCAAGATGGCGGCGGCGGCGTGGCGATGGCGATGGCATGGTATTGCTAGATGAAGTTTTGAGGTGATAGTCACAAGTTTTGATTTTGATGTGGTCACATATTATTTGGTCGTTTATGACCATTAAATTCATTAATTTGTGATCGATAAACAATGTGTTACCAATGAAAAATATAAATTGTAATCAAGAAATAATGTGTGACATAAAGAATTGTTAATTTGTGATTGATAATTTGACAATTTGTGACGGTCTACTAAATTGTGACTTATAATATTTGTGATTTGTGATCGATGAATAAGTTGTGATATATAAATTTTTAATTTGTGACTTATAAAATTTCTTAATTATGATCGTATGATAATTTGTGATCTATAAATTTTTTTATTTGTGAACGTAAAATAATTTGTGACTTATAAAATTTCTAATTTGTCACGGATGAACTAATTGTGAAATATAAAAATTTTGAATTGTGACCGTAAAATAATTTGTGATCGATGAACAAATTGTGGCCTATAAATTTTTTGAATTGTGACCATAAAATAATTTGTGACATAAAATTTGTAATTGGTGACCAATTATATAGAATTTGTGACAAGATTATATGAAATTGTGAATTTAATATATTTAATTAATAAAATATATGTTTAATTAATTTATTTATAAATAAAATTTTGAAAAATCTGAGATTTGAATTTAAACTTTATCTCTTAAATTTGAAATGGATGAAATTAAACCTCTTAATTATGAGATTTTCTCAATAAAAAAATGGGTCCCCAGCCTAGTTCTCTCTTGGCATAGAATTGCTGCCACTAAGCCCACCTCACAAATACTAAAATCGTGCTCATAATTTAAACCGGCATGGCCAGACCAGTTGACTCTCCGCCACGTGGTGCGGTGAGATTGGATGACATGACCTGAATTTGTTGGAGGCAGACCATTGTTTCGCGATGGACCAGGACACAGACCGAAAGTTACTGGTGGTCTGGTCCTTGTTATTTCCAGGGCCTCGGGAGTGGCCGAATGACCAAACTTGTTCTGTTGACTTGCCATGGTCATTGGTATTTGCATTCTCTTTGTCGTCAAGCAACATTAAAGTGAGAAGGGTGGTAAGGGCTTTTTTGCCCCGACGAACCTGGCCTTCATGTAAGACAAAAATTGATCCAGAGCAATTATGTGAAATGAATTGGATCAAAAAACTGAAATACCATAGGGATTGATTCTTACCTCCGACCATTGATGATGTTGTAGAAGCTCTCCTTTCTACAGGTAATGGAACTTCCAAACTCTCAACACTCTCAATTGATGGTGTATAATTTATTTTCGGTGATTGAGCTTGGGGTCCAAAACCTCTATATATATATAGCTAAAACTCCCATTAAATTATGGCTTAGGTTACCAACCAATTGACGATGAAATTGAATTCCATAAATGTTGAAACTGAAACCCCATGAATGTTGGACCATCAATATGACCTTGAAGAAATGGGAAGAGACTTCAATGGGAATGTGAAGAGACGTGCATTCTCCCACTTGGTCCATACATTCAGCCTAATGTTTGAACTCAATCACATCGATTGTCCTTTTTAAGAAACAAACACATGAATTATGGCGATATGTCCTCTGATAACGAGTAGTAACTTCCATGTATTACAATGTGTTTAATTCCTCAAGAATTATTCTTTACGTGGTAACAATACTTAATAGACCTTATATCTTATTCTTGGTCTGACATAAATGTATTTTCTCAAATAACTTAAGATGCGCATGAATATGAGAAAATATCACAACAAATAAGAGTTTCATACGAAATTGTATATATACAATTACATAGTGGAACCAAGTCCCATTTTCTCTACATGATCCTTAAATTTCAGTGGCGGTATGCCTTTAGTCAAATGATTAGCGATTATCAATTCGGTGCTTATGTGCTCAATGACCACTTTCTTTTTTTAATACGTTCTCTTATGGCTAAATATAAATGTCGATATGCTAATTTTGATTACTATTTTTGTTGTTCTTGGCCATAAAGATAGCAGTCGAATTATCGCAATAAATTCTTAATGGCTGGCCTAGAAATGGAATCCATAACTCTAAGCCCAGATATGAAACTCTTGATCCATACATCATGCGAAGTAGCCTCAAAACAGGAAATGAACTCGACTTCCATAGTGGAAGTAGCAATCAAGGTTTGCTTGGCACTCTTCCATGATACAGCTCCACCAGCCATCATAAAAATATACATTGATGTTGATTTTTGTGAATCAACACAGTCGGTGAAGTCTGAACGTAAAAGTATAAGAAAACAAACGACTTGCACAAAAGTATTTTACATTGATTAATCAAACGAGCTTTTGAAAACAAAATATACTAGAAATTTATAGTTGTTTTATATGAAAGCTGCCGTGAAATTTCTTTGGTGGTGAATTGTGGGACAATTGCACACTATTTATAATTGAAAAGTTTAGTGGTTGAGTGATGTTGCACTTGTGATGGAAAATCGTATTTATCACATTTGATAAAAATTGAATTTCTGGTAAATAAATCACAATGTGACATTTGTACAAAATACTTATCACAAAAATGTGGTTCTAATCCTAATACGTGATAGTGGTGGCAACTTGACTTTAAATAGAATTCTTAAAAATAATAATAATTATCTCATATCCATTCACGTGACTATCCTCATCCCAATTTACTTTGATTTAAAAAAAATAAATAACAATTTCTTTAAACTTCAATATCTTGAGATTAACTTATTCGAAATAACTTTTTCTCAAGCCTAATTTACATGATTAATTACAAGCTATCCAACGAGACCCATATTGATATACTTATCATCACTCTATGAAAATCCAAATGTTTGACCCAAAACATAAGAATTTTAAAACATACTCTGCTTTAGTCCCTCAACTTTCAAAATAATAAAATATAATATATAGAAGAAATAAATTTTTATTCTAAAATCTTAGAGGTGTTACAGCGGCGGTTGATGTAGCGACGATAGCTACAGATGGTGAAGAGAATGAAAAGGAAATGGGACAACAATTGATTTTAGGGCTTGGCACTCTACTGAGGTTTGAGAGTGTAGAGACGGATGGTGGCGGTGGAGGTGGATGTGGAGGTTTGAGAGTAGAGAGACGAATGGTAGCGGTGGAGGCGACAATGACGGTTGCTGTAGTGGCGATTGCTGTGTAGAGAGACGGACGGTGAGAGAGTGGAGAGGAGATGGAACAAAAAATTATTTTAGGGTTTGGATAGTGTAGATAGATAATAATAATAATAATAATAATAAACCTTATTTAAGTCATGAGTTAAAACTTGATTCTTGATTTATGAAAATGGTATTTTAAAACCCCGTCAGGTTGTAATTCCCTCAATTATTAACATCGAAACCCAATTAATTCACTCATTCAGAAAACAACGCATTCCCTAAAATCAGTCGTCTTTTTCCTCTAGCTTTCCTCCATCAAAACTTAAGTTTAATACCACACAAAGTCTAGAAAAACGATTTATGGAGAAATTTGAATAAATATCGCCAGAGAAGATAGATTCTACAAATTGATCTAAAACACCAAGGCAGATGTAATATAATGGCTCTGATACCAAATGTAAGACAAAAATCGATCCAGAGCAATTATGCGGAAATGAATTGGATCGAAAAACTGAAATACAATAGGGATCGATTCATACCTCTAGCCATTGATGATGTTGTAGAAGCTCTCATTTCTACAGGTAATGGAATTCTAAACTTTCAACACTCTCAACAGATAGTGTATATTGTGTTTTCAGTGATTGAGCTTGGGGACCAAAACCTAGCCAAAACTCCCATCAAATTATGGCTTAGGTTATTAACCAATTGATGGTGAAATTGAATTCCATAAATGTTGAAATTGTTGAAACTGAAAACTCCATGAATGTTGGACCATCAATATGACCATTGAAGAAATGGGAAGACTTCAACGGGAATGTGAAGAGACTTACACTTCGCCGATGGAATTCTGCTGCAACGCCGTGACGGCGATCTGGGCCAGCTTCTGCCAGTGGCGGACTAGCTCAACTCTGTCTGTGATGGCGTTACAAATATCAAGCGCCTTCACAGAGCGATCAAGGAGGTCGGGATGAGTTTATCGAGCGGAGTCTTCGTGAAATGGGATGGGTCACAACCCATTGCCAAAACAGCCTTGACCTCAGCCTCGCAGCAAAGAAAAGTATCGAGAAGGTTGCGGAACCAGGGGATGGAAAGGAGCGGAGGGTTGCAACTCTCCAGTGCTGCACTAGGGGATTCGGTGGCGGCAGAGGAAGATTCAATGGTGGATGCGGCGGCCGAGAGGGTGGAATGAATGTTGGGCAGTCTGTCAGCGACATGCTTTTGGAAGAGTTCGAGGTCTTCGAGTTCTTGATCGTGGTTTTCCATAGCAGCCACCTGGTTCCTGCGGATGCTTATGCGATTGAGGAATGAACCTTGACCGTCGTTCGTCGCTGGCATGGTTGTGTTCGCCGGGAATTTTGCATTTGGTTTTACAGAGAGAAATTTGGGAAATGGTTGTTTGTGTAGAAAAGAACTGGAAGAAGATGAAAAGGACGGTTTGGCAGTTAAAAAAAGAACTGGAAGAAGATGAAAAGGACGGTTTGGCAGTTAAAAATATTGACCAAAATCGGTTGTCATGCTTTATCAAGACCTTTTCCTTCTCCTTGTTCGTTTGTTCATTTTAGGGAACATAGCATTTTGGCCCCCAAACTTTGATATCTCTTGCAGTTTGGTCTCTGATCTTCAAAATGTAAACATTTATAATTTTACGGGCTTTTATTTTAGTATCACTTGGTCCCATTGAACAATTTTATCCTTGTCTAGGTTAGTTTCATTGAACCAAATGTACTATTGTTTAATTATTTTAGGATTTTGCAATGCGATTTTAGGAGTTATATTATTTGGATTGTTATTTTTATCCAAGTAATGAAATATAACGGCAAGAAAGAAAAAGTATGACAAAACTTAGAGCACGTTTGGCCCCATTATTCCAAATTATAATGAGATGAATAATAATTTTTTGGATAGGATGTTGTGAAAAAAAGGATTTTTTTATTTATTTATGTATAATATTAATTTAATTGAAGAACGTATAGCTGATAAGAAGAGAGAAAAAAATGAATTATAATTTAATGAGAAATAATGTGGGCCAAACTGGGACTTATGACAAATATCGTTGAAAAGTTGCGTTAAGTTTTCATTTTTTGCATAATATGCTTAAATAAGTAAGGGTAATGTAGTATTTGTACGCTATAACTATGGCTGGACATGATCCGGTCCGGTCCAGTCCAGTTCGGTTCGAACCGAACCGAACCGAACCGAATCAAGACTTTTGGATATTTAATAAATGGAATCGTCGGGTCCAAATATAATGATGGGACCGTTTGAGGTTCGGTTCTGTTCGGTTCAATTCAGTTTTGTTCGGTTCCGTATCATAATTAATTTTTTTAACATTTACATTAACACTACATAAATACAACTATTGACATGTTCATTCATAGCTTTGATGGGTAGTTGGAAAGGGGAAGTCGTGCTCGACAATCGGGGGCTTCGATTTGGGCATGTAGACGTAGGTTTTCAATTTATCAAATGATTTGGTGATAGTGGACATATGCTTACCGAATGAAAGTATGAAATTGGAAAGGGAATGATAAAAATTTAAAAAGGCCTAGATCTTGAGTTAATAATGAAATTAACAATTGGATAAAAAAATTGAATTTAGAAACTGGATTGGGCTGGGCTATTTAGGCATGGACTTGGCTTGAGAGTTTGAATATTAATTATTAAATTAGATAATTTGCTAATTTGTTTAGAAAATTATCTAATCAATTCAATATAAAAAATTTTAAAAAACTGTTTAGATTCATTTCTTATTCGGTTATTCAATTTTTGGTCTAGAATCGAGAATCGAACCAAACCTACCGATTCTCGATTCAAATATATGTTCGAGTATTTAACTTATGAAGAACCACTCGATTTGAATTCGGTTCGAGAGTTTTGTCCAACCATTGCTATAACTCTTATTTAAGGATATGAAGTGTTCATGATAACTTGATAAGACTTTGAAAGCTTTTAATTAATTATGATTACAATCATAAAATATTTAGCGATTTCGCAAGATGATTTCTGTCCTTCACTAATCGTTGTTATTAAAATAAATCTAAGTGTATAAAATTGGTTGACACAATGGTTGACAACTATGTGTTGTCAAAATTCTACTATTTGATATAAAAAAAATAGTTTTTTAAAATGAATGGATACGATAATGTCAAGCATGATATTGTCAACCAATATTGTACATATAGCATGGTCCTTGTTATTAACGCTAATCATGTGTTGCATGTCAGTTCCCACGTCACTGTCGCATAAGTTCGGACAACTATGATTTATTTAATTTGTTATTTGGGCTTTAAATAACGTTTGAGCATATTCGTGTGTGTGATTGACACGAAAGAATATCTCTTAGAAAAGAAAATATTTTCTTTGTCATCAATTTGGTAGATTAATAGTGGTGAAATTAAATAGAGTAAATTTGAGATGACATGTTAATTTAAAATTGATATGTCTATAATTAATTAGGTGAACAACGAGTTGGATAACAAAAATTAAACAACATATCTCAAATAATTTAATACATGTCGTAAGAGGTCACACGAAAGAGCTCAAATAACAAAACTATTATGGAAAAAGAAAGTTTATAGCAATTATTGAATTTCATTTAAAAAGTGGAAGTTATGAAATAGGTTGGAGTCATTCGATTTTAACATCAATTCATGAAAACATGACATTATTTTTATGAATTTCATGATAAGAGTAATATATGTGTTGCGTTACTTGTAGAGTAACTTTAACATATTTCAGTTTTTTTTTTTAATTCAAAAACTACATTTTTAATTTTTCATTAGATAATAATATTTTTATGATTTACATATTTTAATAACATATGTATATTACTGTGTTACTGGAAGAGTAACATTAGAATTATTCAATTTTTTTTTATTTATTAAAGACGTCATTTTTAGGGTAACACCATGTCACTTGTAATAACAGTATGTGTTACTTTTTATAATTAATTTGTACGGTAAAAGTTGTGTTTCTTTGTTACTTTACTATGTTAATCCATCTCAAACCCTAAAATATTCGCCACTTTAGCCCCAACAAATCATGTCGGATTTCTTCAATGTCAAGCATACCCCGCTTCTTTTGTCCTATCAATATGATTCTCTCATCCAGTGACATGCCATCTCAATTCACAATGAAGTAACATGTTACATTAATGGAGAACAACACATATATCGTGTTCTTTAACATAAATTTCTTTCACACAAGATAAAAAACAAGTCTAGTTTAAACATTATAAATCTTGCAATTTATGTAATCTCCAATTTATAAGTGCTACTGATGTGCACAACTTATTCTTCGTTTAGATTAACAAGAAATTGAAGACAACAAATAATATTTAAAAAAAAAATACATACAATACATGCTTCCAAAAGATTGAGACTTATTTCTTGTTGGGTTTGGATTAAAAATCAAAATTTTAGTGTGTGTTTTGCACGACTTTTATTTTTGTTTTTGCTTTTACTTCCTATAAAATAGCTTTTGGAGGAAGTTAACTTAATTTTTATATGAAAACTAACTTTTAAGAAAGTTTCCTATTCCGAAAGTGATTTAAACGGAAGTCAAATTGGACTAACGTCCTTTAAAAGTTCTTCTAATTAGAAGAAATATTTTTATAAAATTAGTCAAATGGGTTCAAAAGCTCCTTTTGATTTTTCAAAAGTCATGTCAAATGGCCCTTTAGTAAATTTAGATAAAAGTAGATGAAATGTGTGATTAAAAAGTCGATAAAAATTATAAATCATATGAAATGTACGGTTGAAATTAAAATTAGCTCAAAACTAACAAAACGAGAGAAATTGAGAAGTTAAAAATTTAAAAATAAATGTTCTAAAAAAGGAAATAAATTACAGAAAAAATCCATTAATATAATACTAGGGCATTAGACCCAGAAATCAAAATCCCAAGAAATTTCTTGATAAAATTGGGTGATCAGAAAAAGCTCCTTGACATTCTGTAAGAAACCAACAGTTCAAAGTATTGAAAATTGATTGGATTAATGCTAATTGGGAGCATTTTACAAAAAAATCTGAATAACAAAATAATTACATTCAATTAAATTAAAAAATTTCCGAACAAATTCAAAGATAAATGAATTTTGTACAAAACGGAATTTTACAGAAAAAACTAATTTCCAACAAATAGGGAGCATTTTTAGATCACCCCTCGAACTGAATAGATGACGGTCACGACGGTATATCGTAGATTTGGTGGCAAGATTTATGGTTGGATGTGGATGGTTAAGAAATGGTGGCGATTATGACGATGAAGAGAAGACAGCAGTGCATGGTGAAGTCGTGATGGTTAGGGTGGATGGTGGGTTGGTGATCATAGTGTTAAGATTTGAAAAATTGAATAGAGAAAATTAGAATTTGGAATTTACTATTTATCCTCTAGGAGTGATTTTGTAACAAATTTTTAGCCAGTGTATTTTCAATACACGGGAGCAGCAATTATTGATTGAATTAGGTAGAATGACAAATGCGTCATTTAACTCTCATTTCATTCCTCATTAAAAAAGGGCATTTATGGTAAAATGTTTCCTATTGAGTCAATAATTACTGCAAAATGAGATTCACCTACAGTTCCAACGGTCAAAAATTGAATTAAAATTGGGAAAGATCGCTCCTAGATAGAATGGTAAATGAATATTTAAGAGAGTTATTTAGATGAAGGGTGAAAATTGAAAAAAATAAAAAATTATAAAGGAGGGCATATTTGAACTTTTGAGAAAAAAAGGAGGTAAATAGTGTAAATTGATGATTTTAATTTAAGTCAAAGTTAATAATTCCCATCAAATGAGCTTAATATTAAGAAAGTTGGACCATGGCTTATAATGTTGTGAAGTCCAAATAAATAGGCTAATGGGATTTTCGTATAAATGCCATTTTGCGTTGTACTCTACGTCGATTTAATAAATCGATTTCTCAAATAGACACGAAATTTTCACCATTTACCTACAATTTAGTCTAAATGACTGAAAACTTTATTATGAATGTCCAACTTTATTATGAATGTTCACATTCGTGAAATTATGTTAGATTTGTCATTCTTACTTGTGGCCCTCTCTTGATCCTTGGTGTGTTTTTTTCAAGGAACTTTCACTTTTCATTTTTCAATGATAATTGCCACTTGCATTATACGTTAAATAAATTTAACTCCTTTTACTAGCAGACCCTAGAAGTCTACAAAAAGGTCACAAGCCTACAAAAAGTAACAGAAAAATAATTTGAGATCTACTTTAGGGTGTTCGCTCTCATTTTTCTACAATTTAGTGTTTGAATCGTGCTCAAATGAGGCCGAGTGTGAACATCTTTTTTCTATTCAAATATATTTCTTATGTTGCTCCGTACGAAAAAAGATTTGATATTGTATGTCTGCTTCACCTAGATTTAGATTGTCTTGTCTACATTCTGACCTAAATCCATACGATATATATGCCTTGTAGCCTTTTGCTTGAAATGCACGTTGTATCCTTCATTGCCTTTCGAGAAAATTAAAAAGACGGGATAAAAAGCATTCCAATCTAAGCCAAGTACTTTTGGTTCTTGATCAAACTTATGAAGATCGATCCACTAATTTTGCACGAAGTATCTTATTTAATTTATTAATTCGTGGGAAGGCAATGACTTTTTTTTCTCTTTTGCGAAACATTTAGATGAATGCATGATTACAAAACATTTAGTGAGACATTAGATGTGACTAATCATGTCTTGTGGTACAGTATTTTAAAAAAAAATGATTAGGGAATCAATTTATTAATAAGCAAGCTTCTAAGGAAGTAAGTAGGGCCCACATGAGAATTATAAAGCAAAAAATAAGCAGCTAATGATGGAAAAAAGGGGTCCATTAGAGGGACCATTTTGTAGACAAACATCTCTAATCAAATTACAAATGAAAGCAAACTCCTAAACAATTAGGATCACAATTAATTAAAATAAAAAGACATTTGATCTTGAGTTAATTAGCTTAACCAACCATGCTTAAAGGGGAATAGTCCCAACTTAATTTGTTGCTAATTAATTATTTGTTAATCTCTTTAATTGGTAGGTCCTAATGCCACTCCATTGCTCCCCCTTAAAGCTAAGAATAATCATTTCTCCTTTTCATTTCCCTCATAAAGTGTCTTTTTTAAAATGATTTGCATTTTACTTCCAAATTCAGTTTCCAAGCAAAAGTCACAGATTTTCAAATCAAATATGGTGGATGATTTGCCTCAGTGAAGATTCTTCCATTGTCATTCTCATTTCTATATTATATATATTGTATACGTATTAGCACGTGTAAAATATGATTTTGATATATACAGGGAAAATACATTCAATGTCTATATTAACTTGTACATTAAGTTGCAATCAATTAACTTAGAAATTTCAAGTACCTTCCAATGGAGATATAAGTAGTGTGGATGTGATATGTAACGACTTATTATATAATAGATTCTTACGAAAAAGTATTTATTATCTCAAATTTATTAGGAATGGTTGATGTCAAATGATCATCTAGTAATGGACGAGTCAACGAGTTATAGACAAGTTTAATTTTCTACATACATATAGAATGTTTGTTTTTATTTTGAGGGATAACGCTTTACGATTTTTATCTAACAACACTTTTGGTGAATAAATAAAGAATTTAACCTAACCGATTAAAATTATAATAAAAATAATAATAAAGGTTGAAAAAAATGATTCAATGAATATTTGGAGGATAATGTCAAAGCTCGATCGTACATAGAGAATCTATAAAGCTATATATTCTTGCATAAAGCTCTCTATTTATAAAGAATAAATTGTGGGATCTCAAATGAGAAATGTGAATAATTTGTTAGGTTACTTTAGGAATTAAAATCACATAATTGTCAATCAAAATCTGTGTCCTTTCAAGCATAGTAATTCCACTATTATTAGAGCTTTTTGCTCATGGGATCATTGTTCAATTTCCTAATATATATCTAATTCTTTGAAGTAATGTTGCTTGTCTTGTTCTGTACAAAGTGCATTTTTTTTTTTATCTATATACACACACTATAAGGGAAACAGATGCAAAAGTGATGCAGCAAATTAGCCTAAGATGATTAATGTTTCAACTTTCAAGCAGTTGATCTCCACAAAATACTGAGAATTTAGGCAAAGTATCGAGAAAATTTTCGATTTTATTTTTTATTTTTTTATTTCATATACAAAAAAACTAATTGCTAAGGTTAGTAAAAATTTCACTTATTAAAAAATTAGCAGTTAATAATAAAACAAAATCTACAAAAACCGAAAACAAAAGGAAAAGATGCCCTTCACCATGTTTGAATCGTACACATCAAAAAGTTACTTCTCTAATTAACATCAACCAAAGATTATTATATCCCTGCTCTCTTTATTAAAATGGAACACAAATCTTGGTATTAGAATTTATTAATCTCGGACGAGCAACTTAGTTAGTTTAAAGCTCAAACGAGCACTTGGATTTCAAGATAAATGTATTCAAACGTATTATCATCTTATGAAAGGATAAAATCCCACTCCAAGCGAAGGTGAAATAAATAAATAACTTGAAAAATTTCAAACTTATTCCAACTACCACTCCTTTTTACGTGGCCTCACAAATCATATGAATACTAAGGGAAAAAATCACAATATTTATTACTATTTCTTGATAGTTTGACAAGGGTAGGTAGCATAATTATTGAATCAATTTCTTGCTAAATTCCTAGCCCAGATGGTATAATTAGCCCCTATTTATAACTATTATTTCAAAACTCTTTAATTTTCATACTCATTTTCAATCACATTTACATGTAAAGTCAATTTTTTTTCTACATTTAATCATACGTTTTAAAAAAAATCAATATACAAAACTCTATTTTCTTAAAATAATGGTCATCAACGTTGACTTAATAAACTTAGAATGAACAAGCAAATCAAAAGTATATCTAAACAAAATATTATGACTATTAATTAACTTTTAGACTTGTATTTTAGTTCATTTCACAACACTTAATATTCAAATAGGACATGAAATGCATGTCCTCATCATCAGGAATAAAGGGTTTGTGATAGTCTTTAAACCAACAAGCAGTGCTGACGTAGGTGAAATTGGTTACATAGTACATGTCTACGTAGAAACTCAAAGAGTTATAGTATTACAGAAAGAGTTGATAGAATGTCACTTTAGGGTTAGATGGGAACATGGGGCCTATTCAGGGTCCATTTTGAGGGCTTATGCCGGATACCCATATATAATTCCAAAATATATTTAAATGGAAATAGAAAGCTAAAGCATAATACACTCTTAAGGCCAAAAAAAATATGGGGCATCACTCTTGCTGCAACCAGCAGAAGGTTAAGAGGGGTCTTTGGTCACCTGAGGAAGATGAAAAGCTTATTCGATACATCACAACTCATGGCTATGGCTGCTGGAGTGAAGTCCCTGAGAAAGCAGGTTTGTTAGAGCTCATGTTTTGTTTTACAGAATAGGCCAAATTTTTGGATTTTGTATATACATACATGATACATGTAAATGCTTCTCATGAACATTTAATTAATTTTGTGTTGTAGGGCTGCAAAGATGTGGCAAGAGTTGTCGTTTGAGATGGATAAACTACTTGAGGCCTGATATCAGAAGGGGAAGATTTACACCAGAAGAGGAGAAGTTAATTATCAGCCTTCATGGGGCTGTAGGGAACAGGTTTTAGTGACTAGTTCAACTTCTACATTCTAAACCCCCACCCCAAACATACACGCACACCAGATTTTGCTGCATTCATTAGTCATTGCACCTAAAATAGTTTGAAGATGATGCATCTCAAAATTAAGCTGCAACTCTCTTTTATGCCATAGAACTTAACAAGATATATAAAGTTTTTTGGCTGCATTATGATGCATTAGTCATTGCACCTAAAATAGTTTGAAGAAACTGAATTCTGCATCTCAAAAATAAGCTGCAACTCTCTTTTATGCCATAGAACTTAACAAGATATATAAAGTTTGGGTCAAGGTCTTGATTATTAGGAAAAATCTTAAAGCAATGGATAACTTCATTCTGATTAAGACAAACACACTGTTCTATACAAATTATATAAGCAAGTAGAAATTTATCTTGACAAAAAGATGATCATGTACGTATTTGTGCACGTGTACATATTTTCCTTTAAAATATTATATAAAGGAATTTTATCTTGCATTTTCAAAGACGTTAAGAAGGTAATGTCAACAGTTTCTTTTAGATTAATTTTCAAATGAAAAGTAATGCCATTTTTTGTCAAGCATAAATTATTCTTGTGTCTGCTATAAGTTTTCCTCTACCACATTCTTTGTTTGCTTAGTATTTGAAGATTTAAACTTCAAGTTCACTCTTCTGTGGAATTAATAAAATCTTCTAGTGCAATCTAATAATGCTATTATTAATTCATTACAAGATTTAATTGATTTTTACTAATGAAATACTCATGTCCCTGAGGGGTTTTTTAGATGGGCTCATATAGCAAGCCATTTGCCTGGAAGAACTGACAATGAGATAAAAAATTATTGGAATTCATGGATCAAAAAGAAGATAAGAAAGCCTTCTTCGGCATCTTCAACAAACATTACACCAAGCATTATTGAGCAAAACTCCCAATTCTCCTACACGCAAAACCAGCAGATGGACTTCTTAAATCAAGATTTGGCTACAAAGAGACAGATTGAAGATACACTATTTCCTTTACCTTGTCCTCAATTCATGTTTGATATTGGTTTAGCAATGGATGGTGCAAATGGAAATGTTGATGGAAAAGTTGATCAGTTTCTACAAGAAAATACTGGATTAATTAACACTGAGACATGGCAAGTAAACCAAAATCAAGAAATGAATCAGCCAGTTTCTTATACGAGTGCACTGGACCCGAATTGTTTGCCTCCGTTGATGGATAACCTAGAGAGTATGGTGCCTATGGAAGTGCAATCTTGTAGCATAAATTTGGAAGGACAAATGACCCTTGATTGCCTGCAGAGAAATGAGCTTAATGAATGGGATGATACACAACAATGTCCCAATTTTTTCTTTTGGGACCAAGCAGAAGGACATCTTGGTGGGCAGGAAATTTACCCTACTTCATCAAACACGGGAAATATTCTATCTTCTTATCCTTCATCTCTCTAAGAAGGACCCCATAATTCGTGTTTGAGTCTTTTTATTCTATTTATATCTGTTTTTTTTTTGTTTGAGAGGATTTAACTTTTATAAATTTGACATAGAAAGATGAGAGATTGAATGTTTCTTGGACCATATAAGGAAACTCAAGAGACAAACAAATGCTAAAGGTGTTTGATCTTGAGACTTTTATCTCCTTTTCTCCTTCGTTATGCCTATAATGGTGTTAAATAATGACATTCTTTTGATTTTTGTCACTTATGAAATGATTATATCCTTTTCATAATAATCAATTTTGTGTATTCTTACATGCATAAACTGGAATGTCAAAGAAATAAGTAAATCCCTTCAAAGAGTTCCCACAATACTTTTGTCGTAGAAATATTTTCAAGAAAATAATACAAAATGAGAACATATATGGTGTGAACAGGTAGCCACATGGAAGAGTAAGGAAGTCAATTTCACATTGCACCAGCAGGGTCAGACCTAAGGCAAGGCCAGTGAAACCTCGCGTCCGGCCTGTTAAAATATACAATCCAGATTAATCTAGATTCTTCGAGTTCAGCTTATTCACGTGTTCCAGCAAGAGAATTCTTCTTCTCCACCACACCAGCACATGCATTTTATTCTAGATCCTTCTTCCTGTTAGTTTGTTAGATAGTTTGTTAGTTATTTTTCTCTATAAATAGACTAGTATGCAATGTAATTTCTTAAGTTGAATGAATGAAAATTCATCCTCTTCCCTGCCATTTACAGCAGGTTTTATCTTCATTTCAATTCAGTTTCTATCATTTTTGTTTTCTCAACATGGTATCAGAGCATATGGCTTCCGTTCCAGCTCTCTTCTTTGATAAAGCTTCCTTGCATCTTCATGACAGAAACTTTCTTCATCAGATTCAATCAAATCAATTTCTCAAATTTCCTTCAAGGTGTTCGACAAAAGTTCCCCATTGGTGATCTGCAAAACCAGATCGATTCATCCTCTTCAATGAGCAATTCCGCCATTGTTGAGTGTTTTTCATGGAATTTATTCCGATTCCATTGTCTATGTTCTTCTCCTTTATGGATGATAATTCATGGTTACTAATCTATGCCAAAATCTGAAGATAACTTTGGCTTCACATCCAGCTTTGTTCTGGAATTTTCTTTTCACCAGCTCGTGCTGAAGCTTTCTTAAAGTAATTTGGATCTGAATACCTTTTCAGGCAAGATCCAGAGCCACTAGTTTATGGCTTCTACAAGAAGTTATCATCAGTTCCTTCTGTAAATCGTGAAAAACCTCAGCTGCAAATTCAGTAAGATCGCCAGTCTCAATAGCAGCTCGTTCAGCTTGACGTTCTGCATCAGCATACTTTAATCTTCAAGATGGAATATTGTTGATCTCCATAGGCCATCTTGAGGGGTGTGTGTTAAAATATACAATCCAGATTAATCTAGATTCTTCCAATTCAGCTTATTCACGTGTTCCAGCAAGAGAATTCCTCTTCTCCACCACACCAGCACATGCATTTTATTCTAGATCCTTCTTCCTGTTAGTTTGTTAGACAGTTTGTTAACTATTTTTCTCTATAAATAGACTAGTATGCAATGTAATTTCTTAAGTTGAATGAATGAAAATTCTCCTCTTCCTTGCCATTTACAGTAGGTTTTATCTTCATTTAATTCAGTTTCTATCATTTTTGTTTTCTCAATACGGCCCAATATCAATGGGATTCCATAAATTCTAGAGATTTTTTAATGGGGGAAATTAGGTTCGCTACCCTGAAAAAATAAATATTATATAATATTCTTAAATTTAATTAGAATTATAATTCACGTATTAATTACCCCCAAAATCCCTCAAAACCCCAAAAGCCCACAAATTGATTTTTCACCTTTTTCAAATTTACTAGCTGTAAGCTCTTGTGTTGCACGTTTTATGTATGGAATGAATGAGATGCATAATATTTTTAAAGTATGTATATATATATATGTGTGTGTGTGTGTGTGTGTGTGATTTTTTTATGAAATTATGCACATAATGTGAAAATGATGAATAAATTGAAATATAATTTTTTGTTTACTTATTTGTTTATGCTAGAAATTGGTTGGACCCCCTATTTTCAATCATTACAACGACATCGATCAGCTTTTTGGTACAAATGGGTACGGAGATGAATTGAATTAAAAGATGTATATTTGATTAAATTTAAAAGGTTTACTTATAAGTAAACTAAAGATACATAAATGATTTTCAAAATAAAAAATTACTCACTTTTTTTGTAATATAAATTTTTTTACCTTAAAAAGTAAAAACCAAAAAGCATTATATCTAAACAAATTTAGAAACAAAAAAGTACATACTAATCATGTTCATCATATTAATCCATATCATTTATTTTAAATT
>CAIGRQ010142728.1:0-13643 GCA_903798375.1 Fraxinus sp. D2006-0159
GGCAACAACTGTTTTATTGTGGAGAGTATGGTTTTAAGTAAAGCTGATGTTGTTTTGGTCTAGTTGTAATTGAGTGTTACTGGTGGAATTCTCATTTTTGAAATGAAAGATGTTATCATAGAAGACTACATTTTTAGAAACAAATATCTTCTTGGTTTCAGTGTCTAACATGGTATATCCTTTGATCCCAAAATGATAACCCATAAACATACAACTTTTTGCTCTAGGATTGAATTTGTGCTCCCATTGACGATGGTTGTAGCAAATGCTAGGCAATCAAAAACTTTGAGGTGTAGATAGTTTGGTCTTTTGTTGAAGAGAATTTGATAAGGACTTTTGTTATTCAATGTGGAAGAGGGTGTCCTATCTATGAGATATACAGCTGTAAGGATACAATGGTTCCAATATCTTAGAGAAGTTCCACTTTGAAATTTTAAAACTCTAGTTGTGTTAAGAATACGTCGGTGTTTTCTATCAACCACGGCATTTTGTTGTGGCGTTTCAACACAAGTTTTGTGATGTATATACCCTTTTTTGAGATAAAAATCCCTCATGTTGAATTCACTACCATTATTAGTTCGAATAATCTTAACTTCGGTTTCAAATTGTGTCTCTACCAGAGCACAAAAATTTTGAAGAGCGACAGTAGCATCAGACTTCAGTTTTAACATATATGCTGCCCAAGTACACCTACTAAAATCATCCACAATTGTCAAAAAATATTTAAAACCATCACTGTCAATCTCATTGCAAGGACCCCAAATATCACAATGTAATAATTCAAAACAATTTTCAACTCTATGAGTACTTACAGGGAAATGTGGTTTATGCAATTTAGCTATGGGACATATAGAGCAAGGTGTGATATTGGAAGATTTGGAAAATTGAATATTACCATCAATGTTAAGAACATAATAGGAATAATGACCTAATCTATAATGTCAAACATCAAAGCTTTGGGCATTATTAGTCACCGAAGCTGAAACATAAGTGGATGTCTGGATGTTCAATTTGGTCAAGTAATTCGATCGAGCTGAATGAGAAACCTCATCACGCTTCATATAGTAGAGCCCTTCCTTTACTTCACCCATGCCAATTGTTCTCCAAACTGAAAGGTCCTAAATATAACAACAATGAGAGAAGGAAATTAGGCAGCAGTTAAACATTTGAGTTAATTTCTTGGCAAAAATTAGATTGTAAGAAAAACTAGGCACGCAAAGGACATCTCGAAGGATCAAAGTGTTTGTAATGTTCACTGTTCCTATATGAGTAATAGGAACATTGTCACCATTTGGTAAAGCAATCGAGTAAGAGACTTCTGCGTGAATAGAAGAGACCAATGAGGTTGAACAAATCATATGATATGTCGCCTCTCTGTCTAAAATCCAAGGAATCTCTAAGATGGTAGGGGATGTTGATTCAAGAACAGACATACACAAAGATATACCTAAAAGTTGATGTATACTTCCATCAGAGGAAGAAGCAGCAGCAATACTCTGAACATTATTGATTGAGTGAGTTGGATATTGAGAATTTGTGGCTGGTTCAAGGAGGGCCATAAGCGGAGAATATTGTTTTGACTTGAGGACAACTAAAGTTTGTCATTCACCATTTCCTATGCATGAGGCAAGCATGCAATGGATTGATATGTTGATGGTCTATTATTCCCTTCAAATTTGTTCTTGACGGCTACCTATGTAACTTGAAGCACTTATCCTGACAATAAACGTTAGAAAAGTAATTTTAAAGATAAACCTCCTATAAAAGAAGAAGAAAAAAAAGAAGAAAGATAATTTTATCTTCAAGCAAATAACATCAAGGGCAAGGGTACTTTGGTCAATCCAAAATCAAACCCAGACCTTTATAAAGTATAAACCCATCGAGGGTTCCACTTCCAAAACTCTCGTACAATCTGCGCGTATTTTCTTGTAACTTCAGCGGAATTTATCTGTAACAATGGAGATTACTCGAAGTTCCAAAAACCCTGTGGAACCACCGGTACGCGTAATTTCTTTTTTTTTCCCCTTTAATTCGTATATTTCCATGAATTTTCAGCGTATGAAATTGTTAAATATGGCTTAGATTGGTGAGTGTATACATGTTAATTATTCAATTAGAAACATATGTTCATGTGATAGTATTGAAAAAACCAGATACATTCCCTTGTTGCAGCGTATTCTACGCGTTATATTACTATTTCATAATATATAGACAATCATTACGCTTTTTTGTTCAAAATGGTTAGCCAAAATGCCCGAATTATTTATTTGCTTGAAGATCAGTCACATTGGCGTTTTCAATATCTTTTCGTTTTTTTCTCCTTTTTATTTATTTATTTTTTTTCAGTAAAAGAGGGTTTTGGAAATTTCTTTTTCAAAAATGATATCAAGAGCTGATTCCTTCACCAGCTGAGTGTTGGTTTGTGGGAAACTCTATTCTTATATCAAACTGTAAGATCATGCTGATAAAAGTTTTATTCAAATAGAAGTCATATAAAATAGATCCCAGTTCTTATAAATCTCACATTTCTTATTTATATTATCTGTTTTGTAGACAGTGGAAGTTGGAACTTCCTGCAGAGGTGGAGTTGCTACCCGACCTGGAATGTTGCAACTGAGAGCATCTGGTGGTAATCTTTAATATTGTTCTCATGAGTTGTGTGTTCGAAATTCCTTATGCAGGACTTTTTGTGCTAAGACAATGGGTAGCTGCGGAAGTTTTAGTTAATGTAATTTCTTTATGTCTCAGATGCTTCAGCCGTACGTCATGACTTCAATAAGAATACTTCTTGTAAAAAACAAAGGTACAAGAAAAGAAGTAGAACTAAATCTGATGGTTCAGAAAGTCTTTCCGATATTGATGATTCTGAGGTATATGATTTGTCGTTTCACATGCATTATTCGTTTAAAGTCTGGCAATGATTCTTGCAAGTGTTTTTTTTTTTTAATAATGTTAAGTTCACTTTCATGCTCTCCATGAGAATTCCTTTACTTTTGTTTGACTAATCAAAACTTCTATGCACCCTGGAAATTTCTAATGCTTCTTCTTTAGTCCTGTACTTTGCTGAACTCTGTTAATGAATTTTTTTCGTTAGTTGATAATATCTAACATTTTCACCAGCTGATAAGTCAATTAGAATTTCATATCTTAAAAAAGAAAAGGATGCATAATTCAGAATATGAAAGGGAATCAAGCATTTATCACTAGAGCCCTGAGTTGGAGATGCATTTAAGCAATTTTTTATGCTCTTCAGATTGTTGGATATCTTAACAACAAAAAGGAGATGCATTTGAAGAGGATATTATGGGAAGCCATGAATAAAGATCATGTAAAGGTATAGCCTTGTTTACTAATACTCTTCAAGATTTGCCTTGCATTTAGAGTAATTTAGTCTATAATTGGTTTTATTGAGGTTATTGGCATATCTTACCAGCCTTGCTTCACCTCAATGGTTTCTTACGTTTCATCTTGTTTTAGCTCAATTAGGTTGTGCTTTGTCTTCTTTTACCTTGTTCCTCTGTATGGGCATTTTTTTCCCATTTCCTTAGTTTTTTGTCTGTTTATTATTTTATATTATTTCTATTCTACAGGTAGTTTAGGGTGGAGAGTTATGTTATTCGGATGCTCGCTCGCTCTGCGTGTGTGTTTATGTGACACATTTGGATACAATCTATAGATTCTACGCTTCTAGCTTTCACATAGGTGTTAGGCTCTAGAATTATTGAACTATACATGTTTGTCCTGCTGTCATGATGTTTGATCTTTTTCGTCGTTGACGGGAAAATGTATTATAGTTTGTGATAAAATATAATATGAGTTTCGATTGTGCAAAATAGAGACGAGATTATAACATTCTCTTCTTTAAGTCACAATATGCTATCAATATTTCTTTTAAACCATAGAAATTAAAGCATCCCATTTCTACCAACACTAAAACCGTATCTAGGATCGTATTTATTAATAACATTTAAAGAAAAAATATGACCATATTGATTTGATTGGAGAATTTATTTTTGGAAATATCTAGTTTCACCTCCAAAACTTAGGTATCTTGAAGAACTTAGTTTTGCCTCCAAAACTAATTTTTTAAAAGAATTAATTCTTAGCTAATTCCAACGTATGAAATTATGTTCAATGAGGCAGTAATCGCTGCACCATTGTCTTAACTAAATTAATTGAAGAGAGAAACCAGATTTCCTCAGAAATAAGTTATCTAGCAGCATTACGTGAGTAAAATTCTCCCAGAAACTACTGTGCATGACTCCATAATATTATCTGCCCTCCACCTCGCATTCCTGTGTTTGCATTTTCTGTCGATGCCATGCAACTTAAGTATAGCGATGTCAGGTCCTATATACTTGTTATACGAAATGTAATGAGAAAACCTGTTTTAAGTATTTTCTTAGCTGATGTTGAAATATCGACATGGCCCCTTACATTCTATCGATATTTATGTGAACATTGACAGCTTATAGATTTCAATATTCCTTTTCATACGTTTCCCTCACCGTAAGATTTTCACTCTCTAAATTGGTGATAAATTTCAGGTTAAGAAACAAAAACCAGAAACTAAGAAAACTACCTCTGCACGGAAAGCTGTTAAAACCACCGAGAAATTGGAACAGCAGGTAATAAATTCGGCTTCAATGAGAGTTTTTGTTTTTTCTCTATCTGTTTGCTACAGTACGATGTAAAACTCAGGACATGGTCGAAGGTAATACAGAATTTATGGTCTTTCGTCAGAATTTACGAAGTTTTGGACAAAAATCATCCCGTGGTCCTTTCGTCCCACTAATTGAAAATGTTTGGGATCAATGATACTACAAATCAAAAGTTCAGATAAAACTTGAAGATTATTTTAAAAGAATTGAACTACACAATTATTCCATTAAAATATCATTAAATCTCAGTTTAGTGGAGATTAAAATCAAATTTTAGAGTAAATTTTAATAAAAATTGTGAGTTTCGTTGTGAATTTTATAAAATTTATGATTAAAATTAATTGTTAATTTTAACTCAGATTTAATACCCATCAAAATTGGATTAAAGCAAGTAGGGACATCATAAGTATTGTTCATACCACCCTCCCACATTGCCTTGTCTCTGAAAATTATCCCACCATTTTCATCATTTCAAATGCTCTAGCCAACCCCTTCCTCTCGTCCTCATCCTCCGCCATCAACCTCCCATGGCCTCCCTGCCGCAACCACTTTTTTCTAACCCTATAATCTCACACCACTTTTCCATTCCCAAACTAATAAACCCAAAATCAAAACTCCGAATTCAAATGTGCTTGGATCTCGACACAAAAGGTTAAAGTACGACGTCGATCCTAGTAAAAGTATTTATCAAGTTAAGTACTTTTGAGCCATCTGATAAAGAAGAAGTGAATGGGCAAAAGGAAGTGGTGGTGGATTATGACTGGACAGAAGAATGAGGGAGTTTCAGTGTTATGAAGATCGATGCCCCCATAGGTAAATAACTCAGTCCAGTTCCAATTCTTGTTCTGATTTTTATTTTCCAATTTGTATTGGTTTCCATGTGTAAATAAATGTCTCTTCTATAATATTTAAACAGTTGGGGGCTGTTCTGAGTTTTTCTTTTTCCACCAGTTTTAACCCTTTTTGTGGCACCTTTTATGAGTGGTTAAAAAATTCGGTATAGTGTAATTTTGATCGTATTTCTCAACACAGCAAAAAAGTAGGCCCTTAGATTAAATGGTTTAAGTTTCATAGAGGGTTCAAGTATACGAAGTTTTAGGTATCAATTTTCACTATGACCTATTTACAAAAACCGTGCTCTTATTAGACCTTAGATGAAAAAGGGACCTCTGACCAACACATGATGGAAGCTAATGAATATAAAATCTCAATTAGTAAATATGTCTATTTTAAGCAGTTCAAATTTTTAGACGAGGTTGTCTAACATTTTAAATTTCATGAAAGTGTTGCAATTGCAGTAATTAACATTGGAGCTTCACCATATTTTCATTTAGGTTGGGCAAAACTAGAATGTTTGTACCATGGTTGGCAATTTGAGGGCAATGGCAAATGTGTTACAATACCCCAGGTACGTATGTCAAGGTTTAATGAATCATAAACTGCAGTTGAACTTTCATATTTTTATGGGATCAAGAAATGCCTGTCTAATTTTCTTTCTCAAAATATACAGCTTCCTGCAGGGACAAAAATTCCAGAATCAGCTTGTGCAAAATCATATGAAGTGAGGGACTCTAAAGGACTTATATGGATATGGATGTCTCATAAAAAGACACCAAGTACCAAGAAAATACCCTTCTCTGAAAATTTTGAGAGAGAAGGATTTGGAGATATTTCAACAACCCATGAACTCCAGTATGGTCACTCAATCCTTTTAGAAAACCTGATGAATCCTGCCCATATTCTTATTTCACATGATAGCTAGGACTGGTATTACTGAAAAAGGGAGGATGCTGCGGCATTATTTTTCAAGGTGAGGTGACTGAGAGAATGAATCGAGGATCTGCAGGCATTTGGGTTAGTGAAAAAGACCAGTTTACTCCAAACTACATACCATGCTTTTTGCATTTTGAAGCACCTTGTACGATTCAGAACCACCAAGAAACTGTTGATAAGAGTGGCGAGAAGCATTACCATTCATGGATATTGCTTTGTTGACCAGAACGACAGGGAAAAGCCATGGTGATTTCGAGGTTTGGAAGCACAATGAAACCATCATGGCTGTTTAAACTCATTCCAGAATGGTATTGCAAACATCTAAAACTAAAATCTATTAGCAAAGCTGTAAACTTGTTTGTTCAAATTATGTGTTCAATACACCTCTAGCATGCACCCCATATTTATGTTTTTATCAACGGCTTGACACGTGAAATTTTTTTATGTATAAATGTGTGACCTTGAGTCTTAGCCTATATTTAGCTCATGTTTATAAACGGTTCATAAACACTTTATTTAGCTCATGTTTGAACCTCTTCGTCTAACAGCTCAAGATGTTATGGAGGGAACACTTATTTTTATATTTAATATCTTTAATATGCTCTAACAAGTGTCCAGCTGAATTCATTATTGTATCAAAAGCTAAAAACGAGTGGTGTCAAGACTTGAACATAGGACCTTTTGCTCTGATAGAATCCTTAAAACTAATTTATTTATAATTATGTATTAACAGATATTTCCGGCATGTTATTCACTGCAAGGGATGCCGGAGTGCCGTGAATGCTTTTCAAGCTTGGAAAAACTCCCTCACAGTGGATGCACTTGTATCAACAGCATTTGCAATTCTTGTATCCGGAAGGCAGTGGAAAGCTGCCCTTTTGTTTATTACAGCATTGTGCTTGGCAGGAATCCATATTTGTTCGACTGCAATTGCGATGAATACAACAAACTTTGTGAGGAAGCACAGAAGGTTGTGAGCAAAGCTTGTTAAATAAAAGTCAGATGTTTGAACATTCGTCACATGTTTTAGTCGAGTACTCAAAATGCATTAGATCTTAAAAATTAGCTTGTGCATATGAACAAATATTACCCAAATACTTTGAAATTGTTCCTATAGATTACTTCTAATTGAATAAACATTGTGTTCTGCAGTGTTTCTCCTTAAAATTGATCCAATATTCAGTCAGTATTGCTTGTGTCTTGCTTATCTTCGCTACATCACTTTTGTAACGGTCAGTTATTGTGGCAAACTTTCTTGTCATGCTATTATTTGCCATGGTACATAATAAACAATCACAAATGTTTTTTGCAACTGTATTAAACACTTCAGTGACATTGTTGGATATCTTGGGATGGAACAGAGCGTTGAATATTCGTAGGGAGAATGTGTAGATTTGGGGAAAAGAACATGTGCATGCTAAATATGTGACTTATCGAGGATCCCTTGTCCACATGCTATTGCTTGCATACTCGATAAGGCTCGTGAGCTTGTTATAAATCCCATCAATGTCAAGGCGCTCTCATCTGAAATTGGATAACTTATCATTCACTACAATTGGGCAAATTCCGTCTGCTGCTTGTATGTTCATCGACTGATAACTTTTATCAATGAATGCCTCTTGCATAATTTCGGTAATCATCCAGAAAGCACAGAACACACAAAAAGATGTCCTTTTTGCAAATTCCTTGTTGACAGATTTTAGGAGAATGTATAACAAGAAAATACAAAAATCATCACAAAATCTGTAACTTATTTCTGAATCGAAAACTGTTTTAAGAATACACAAACCATTATCATCATTCACACCAGAACTTTATACGCCCCCTGTGTAATCAAAAGTCAATTATATTTATCCTTGACTCTACGCGATTTTCATGGTCGAAGCGAGACGACAAATTACGCTAACTGAACTTCATAATTCCAATAAAAAAACAGGAAAAACAACAAAGAATTTATGCTAAATCAATCAAAACTTTCCATGAAAAATAGAGTCCGAAAAAGACAAATGAATGGATAAGTTGTCAACCTGTGTTGACATCAGACAGCATTCAAAAATCTAAAATCTAATGCTGTGGAAGTGGAATCATCGAACCCTCTTCTGGAAGTGGAATCATCGAACAAGAAACTGAAGCAATTTGTTCATCCTTCTCACCTACTTGATTCAAAACTTTATCTCTTCGTCCGTTCAAATTCTCTTCAAATGCTTCAAGTTCCTGCAACTCCATATTTTCCAAGTTTTCATTCTCCCACCAAAATTCCGTCGTTGCCTCATCATTTTCTCTTGTTTCTTCAACCACAAGATTGTGGGCAGTCTGGTTCGGCTCAATTGAAAAGTAATCATCAAGAAATTGGTACCGATTTAGAATGGATTCCACAGAGGGTTCGCCAAAAGTGAAAAACTTGTTCCCTGGAGATTGGATGAGAATTGCAACATTTGAGCCGCACAATCGGCTCGTTTCCGCGGCCTTTTTGAAAAGACCTGTTCGCCTCTTGGAGAAGGTAACTTGTAGACTGTTTCTGTTGTCGATTTTTCGGATTTCGATCTTCCGCCGACCCTTTGTTTTCTTCTCCAGATTGTTGTTAGACATTGTCATGGCTGAGAAGGAGAGAAAAAAACTGATCGCTGCGTTGTTACTTTGAAGACAAGAAAGAGCTCAATAGAAATTTACAGAGTGATTTCGGAGGGAGAAAGAGGTGCAAAGTTAGAATTTTTAACGGTAATAATTTTATATATAGGAGCGTCGGTGCTAATTTTTGAAAATAACGGTAATATTGCTTCGTCTTGCTTTCTCTGCTGGCATTGGTGGGAGATTCACAGTGTGCTTTCGGAGGGAGAGATGGGTGCTAAGTTCGAATTTTAACGGTAATAAGAAAGATTTTGGGCTGATTCTGAAAATCTTAATCTTAACGGTAATATTGCTTAGGTGCCTAATTCTGAAGATTGTAACGGTAATATTGGTTAATTTAATTTATTTTATTTTTTTGTAGAATTAGAATATGTGAAGAGAACTCGAGGAAGAAAAAAAAATATTATAGACTACATTGTAGGTTATTCGGTAAAAGATAGTGTATTTTAACGTTTTACTATAAGATAAAGTAATTATGGTTTGTATGTACTTCATTTGCATCGTTAAGGAGAGTGATTGATTAACTTTTCAAATAAGCTTACTATTTCAATCGATCAACATGTTTGGGTGAGCTAATGGATGGCAACCGACTAGGATTAAAGTATGACATATTATGTCTTCTTGTCCCATTTACTTATTTATTTCTGTTTTGAAAACAAAAAAAATTAATTTTAAAATATAAATATGTGTTTGACACTCATTTTATTTTAGTATATAATTTTTGGAATAGTGATTGATGAGAGAATGTGTGGTTAAAATGAAGAAAGAAAAAAAAATGAGAATAAATGCCAAAATCAACTTAAGAGTTGTGCCAGGGACCATGTAAGCATCTCTATCGTCAAAGTGAGCTAAAATCAACTTAAATTGCGTTTGATTAAATTATTATTATTATAAATAAATTATGTTTTTTTTTAAATTTATAAGTAAAAAATAAAAAAGGGTGATCCCGGATCCATTACAATTTCTGTAGGTTGCATGAAACATAAATGGAAAATGTGAGACGATATATGAAAATATTTTTTGCCAATAAGTTAAGACGTGCATTGCTATGAAACAATGTATAAAATAAAATAAAACATTGTAGTTGACGCACTCTAAAGGAGGGAGGAATCAAATCTATAGAGCTAAGAAACATTTCTATTGGCATGGAATGATTAAGGGAACAAAAAAGGAAGTACTTTATTGTGATAAATGCCAAAGATGAGAACGTGTTCCCTATCCTGGACTGCTGCAGCCACTACCCGAGCCGCAATATTCATGGAGCCACGTTACCTTCTTCAAAGGCAAAGACTGTGATACTTGTAGTAGTAGATCGGTTCACGAAATGTGGGCACTTAATGGCTCTGTCACACCCATTTTCTGCAGTTACTGTGGGCAACATCTTCCTAGACAACGTTACATGGGATGCATCAGATAGGGATAAGGTTTTCACCAGTGGATTTTGGCAGGAGCTGTTCAAATTTAGGGCACTGAATTTCATTTAAGCTTTGCATACCACCCACAAACAGATGGGCAGACTGAAAGGCTCAACCAGTGCTTGGAGATGTATGTGAGGTGCATGACATTTCATCAGCCTAGGCGATGGGTTAGTTGGTTATCATTGGTGAATGGTGGTACAATACCATTCATCACATAGCAATAAAAACGAGCCCTTTTGAAGCCTTGTATGGCATTAAGGCACCACAATTGGCATTGGGACCTTGTCAGCAAACCAATGTGGCTGCAGTAGAAGAGCTGGTGCAAGAGAGATATCAATTGGATCTGCTGCTGAACATTTGGCTCAAGCCAAAGCAATGATGAAATTTTATGCTGATCAACACAGAATAGAAAGGGGATTTCAGGTGGGAGATTGGGTAAACAGCAATAAGTCATGGCAACTGGCAAGGATCAATAAAAAAATTTAGCTGCCAAATACTATGGTCTTTACCAGATCACCAAGAAGATTGGACAGGTGGCCTATGAACTGAATCTGCCCACTACTTCTAAGATACACCCCGTATTCCATGTGTCGTTACTTAAGCAAAAAAATGGAGATAAGGAGTTTATATTTTGCTGATTCCGGAAGGTGGAGAATAGGAGAAGAATCACATTGAACCACTAGCAGTTATACAAGATTTCAAGAGATGTATCCTTGTTTTCAACCTTGGAGACAAGGTCGAATTGAGGGGGAAGTATGTAATGAAGAGGGACAAAGCTTACCAACAGACCGGGAAGGAAGAAAGCAAGAAGCCACTGGAATTAACAGCTTTTCAAAAAGGGCTCCAAACGGCATCGTTTTACTTACTTTAAAATTCTTAAAAGTGTAATCACGCTTTTAGACCAAACACATACTTTCACTATTTTAAGGAAGCAAGAGAATTCAGTTGGAAAATACTACTAGTTTTCAATTTTGATAAGAAAGCATTCTTAGTTTAGTTAAGTAGAACGCTAGTCTCCAAAACTCAATATCGTATTTCAAAATAAGATAATACTCTAAATAATTTTAAATTTGGGTTGATATGTAAACCCTTTACAATTATATCAATACTACTATTTTTCAATTTTGATGGTTAATCTCTGTTATGTTTGCACGTGTTGGACAATGTGATGTTCATTTTCTCAGTTATTCTTGTGTTCTTGTGATCAATTATTTTATATTGTATCTTAATCTCTTATCTTTTCACAACAAATTGATATTGGAGCTTTCCAGTTTCCACAGCAAGTGTGATTCTATCCTTTACATGCTCCCACGTATTTGGCTTGAATTGGGATATTTGTGTCCAAAATTGTCCATAGTGACACATATTTGGGTTGATTTGGGAGTACCATTTCATTACTCAAATCCAATTGAAGGACGAAGAATCCTAGGTTATAATTTGTGGGTTTGAGGTTTGTGATTCTAACTATTGGGTTTTACTTCCAGAATTTATTTTCTTTATATATATTTTTTCGTTTTTAATTAACTAAGCAAATTTTAAGCTTAAATTATTTTACGTCACTCGGGATTTTGGTGACATGACACAACTAACGTCTAACCCACGTCACATGTGAAATTTCGTTGGTCATGTCTCAAGTTCATTAACTTTTCAATCAATGAATGACAAAGTGACAGATGTGATAGATTTTTATAAATTCACTAGCAAGTCGAAAACATTTTAAAGTTTAACGTCAAGATGGAACATAGCGTGTCACTTGGGGTATTTTACCTGTCAATTCAAGCCACAAGCAAAACAAAATGCTTGTAATATTTCATATTGACTTAAAAGATCAATTTTAGTTTCTAAAGCTTCAACAAAAATACTAATGCCACGTTTTAGAGGTATGGTTGTATCGGTTCTTATCTGAACATGAATACAAGGTCCGCCCATGTCAACAACTTCCAAGGCTTCGATCATCTCATCCCTTTGTCTAGCACAGACTGAACTATCTGAAATCAAGTCTAGTACCCTATTTGGTTGGATTAAAATTAGATTTTTAGTAAATTTTGATAAAAGTTGATAAAAATATGTAGTTAAAATATGATAAAAGTTGTGAATTTCACAAAATGTATGATAAAAAACGAGTTCTAAAAAATGGGAGCCAATAGGGCTAACTAACACAATGATATATCAGTTAAACTTCCATGGCCCTCATTAAACAAGAAAATATCGAATCTTTCCTTTTGCTCCACAAAAAATTTGATTTTGTATACGCCAAATCAAAAGAAGCATGCAGGATTTACTCTCCTTGTTTATAGTACGACAACCTATAATTTTCCAACCAAGCATCGATCAAGCAATGAGATGCCCTTATCATCGATTATGTGCTAAGGTGAGAGAGTTGTGTGGGATTCATTGTGTAAGAGAGGGCAGCTGGCATCCAAAGAACCGAGAAAAACCCTGGTTGACCACCAAATGATCACCGGCAAAGACACCTAAGGTGATTTGAACTCTACATCAAACCTCGGAGGCTTATAGGTAGACAAATCAACAACAAACTTTTTTTTTTCCTGTATATTTGATATTAAGAACCTGTTTGGTACGGCTTAAAATCTAATTAAAATTAAAAATATGGCTGTTATTGGGTCCCACACGTCTAATAAAAGTCAACAATAACGGCTAATTTTTCAATTTTAATCCGATTTTAATCTCTACCAAACAGGCTCTTAATATTTCCAGAAAATGCAGCAGCGGGATTTTAATGATTGTGCTGAGCTATATGAANATTGACTCTAAGAGCCTATTTAGTATGGCTTAAAATTCAATTAAAATTGAAAATATGACCGTTATTGGGTCCCACCCGTCTAATAAAAGTCAACAATAACGGCTATATTTTCAATTTTAATTTGATTTTAATCTCTATCAAACACCCTCTAAATAAATGTGAAAATACAATGGAATCCCACATCCATCTGTAATTGGCAAATTTTAACTAATTTTCCTCTCCTCTATTAAAAGAGTGAATCTGCCGTTCACTGTTCATTCGAGACGTATTTTTCTTTCCCACTTTATCCTCAGTTTTTTAAAAAATTCCTCCTGTGGAGAAAACAAAAATGTAGGCGCCGAGAAAAAATTGTAGGCGCCGCGTTTAAGTTAAATTAAGGAGGCGGTGAAAAAACAAAAA
>CAIGRQ010142738.1:0-15874 GCA_903798375.1 Fraxinus sp. D2006-0159
CCCTATTTGAAACCCATTTTGGGTTGAAATTTTTTTTTAGAATAGTGATTGATGTAAGAATGTGTGGTGGAAAAGTGATGAAAAGTTTTTGATTTGTGTGTAAGATTATTTTATTAGGAGAATGTGTGGTTGAAATGAAAAATGAGAATGAGAAAGAAAAATGAATGGGTGCCAAACGGGACTAATTAACAAATGATATGGAGGCCAATTGAAGGTTCCGGGGATTTTTATTCTCCTGGCCAAACAAACTCTTTACGTAATTGCATAAATGAATTGACAAAATTAGACTCTGCCAAATAGCTAACCGTTCTACATTCCACGTAGTTATTGTTCTAATTCTTGATTTATAGTTTTGTTCGACTTTCTCGATCTCCACCAATTCCAATTCTTTCACTTCAGGTTTCTGCAAGCTCTATTTATTCATCATAGCCCTTCAGAGATTCATTAAAGTAGATCCCAGCTTAGTTATTTGGTAATCACAGTTATAGTTATAAAAAACAACATATTCATTGTATCTGGTTCTTGTACTTCTCAGTTTGATTCGAGATTTTAAAGAGCCACACTCTTTCCCGGTTGGGATTGCTTTTCTGGAGAAATCTTGGATGCCCGTTTGTATTTTTTATGATTTTTTTACTGGATTGTGATTAAAATAAGATTCAGAGTTTGAATTCTTGAGGCTCTCCTGGATGGACATGGGTAAAGTTTTGGATTTTTGATTAATTTTATGCTTCATGGTATTTTGATGATTTGAGATTGTAGTTACAAAATTGCTTTTCGTTGATATTACTGATTGCAGCTAATTTGGTATGATAGTGATTGGTTGGTAAATGGTTGGTTTTCTATGGCAGTAAGGTTTCCAATGAGTTGAGTGCCATACAAGGATCTTTAATGGTAATCTTGGTTCCAAATTTTGAAGCTAATTTGGTCAAATGCGGTGGTCTTTGTAGCTACCTATTGAGATTATGAGTAGTTTCAGTAGAAGTGTTTCCTTTAAGCAGAGGGCTGCAAGTATTAACAGCCCCAGATTTTGTAGGAAGACTTGGGTTCCTCACCTGTTTTGTGCACTAATTGTGATTGGTTCGTTAGTTTCCTTTTTCTTTGTTATTGGTTGTGGGTACTTATATGTCCTACCGAATCTTACCCATACGTTCCATGACCACGAGGATAGATTTTCCAACTTCAGTGGTTCAGAAGATACATGTGATGTATTTGATGGAAATTGGGTACTTGATGATAGTTACCCCTTGTACAATGCGTCAGAATGCCCTTTTGTAGAGCAAGGATTCAACTGCCTGGACAATGGTCGAACGGATGACGATTATATAAAGTGGATGTGGAAGCCAAAGAATTGTGTTATTCCGAGAGTTAATGTGCAGCGTGTTTTGGAAATACTCCGAAATAAAAGAGTTGTTTTTGTTGGTGATTCGATGAGTAGAACACAGTGGGAGTCTTTAATATGTCTACTAATGACCGGTCTGGAAGATAAGAATAGTGTGTATGAAGTCAATGGAAACAAGATCACGAAACAAATTAGATTTTTAGGCGTAAGGTTCAGTTCCTTTAACTTCACTATCGAGTTCTACCGATCAGTTTTCCTTGTGCAACACTACTGGGCACCTAAACATGTACCAAGGAGAGTTAGATCAACACTTAAGTTGGACAAATTGGATGATATCAGTAGAGAGTGGATTGATTCAGATGTTCTTATTTTCAATTCTGGTCAATGGTGGGTTCCAGGGAAGATCTTTGGAATGTAAGTTACCTTCTTCCTTTAAGCACTAATTTCTCATTGGCCCATCTATTCCGTTTCTAAACATTTAGTGATTGAATGAAAGTGTTTTTATTAGATAATGCAGTTATAAGTAAATATACAAAAGCTCTCACCACGATCAGCTCCTCCTCCAGACACCTCTCTCTTTATACTGTACATAGTACAACTGAAGTTCTTAACAAGGAAAACCTGTATTCTTGAGAAAATAATTCTGTTAACTTAACTATTCAGGATTGATTTTGTTCAATTGCTTCACTTTATTAACATAGTTGGACAGAGGTTAAGCGTCTGGGTGAGGAATTTAAAATTGCTTAGTTGGTTACATTGAGCTAGGTGAACTTTTTCAAGAGTTTTTTGGATCAAAATTCTTTTTAGGTACTTTTTGGTGTTTTCCAATTAATTGTAGCAAAGCAAAATAAAACGAAAATCTTGGTCTCGCTTTCTTGTTTTGACAAAGAGCATTTTTGGCAAAGCTTAAAGATAAATTAAGCTAATTAAACATTTTTTTAATCCACGCATTTCTTTGTTCCCACAATTTATTCCCACATTTCACGGTGACCCACAACATATAAGCAAGCACATAATTTTGGGCAAATTACACTCATAACAGCCCAAAGGCATTAAACTGTGTTGCTTTAATGCTTTACTCCCATGTATTCTAAGATTTAACCCCACTCCCCTGCTTTTCTCCCCTCCAAGCTGAAGAGTTGGATTAATCATCTTTGGTGATGTTGCTGTTACAGCTGTTACCAGGGGCGGCTGCAGTGGGGGGCTGAGCTGGGTTATAGCCTAACCTTACCCCCAGCCCATATGGAAAATTAAGAATAAACTATTCAATTTTGGCTCAAATATTTGTGTTAACCCAGCTCTAGTTTGAATCCCAATGCTCAATTATCCAAATTTTGTTAAAGAGACTACAATTATTAAATACACTTTTCATGAAATTCATGCAATGTGAATATCTTATTGCCAAATTATGTATTTTATTTAATGCATGTTTGACTAAATTTACTTATACTGATTAAGTAAATTTTATAATGGATAATTTGTATTGATCAAATCTAAAAATAAATTACTTTTTTTTAATAGTTAGAGACTCTATACGTTTTAGTGTTTTACTGAACTTAAAAGTAATTAATTTTTTTTTTATTTCTAAGTATATTTTCATATATTACTTATTCATACTTATAAGAAAGAATTTATGTATTTTGATCATGAAATAAATGTTATGATCAAAATAAAAAACTTGATCTAGATTTGATCTTGTGAATAAAAAGAATATTTGATAAAATTTATTTATTTATAATTAATCATATAAGTATATTCTTGAAATTGAGCCAAACATAGACTTCAGACCCTCAAAATTTTTAATCGATTTTTCTCATTTTGAATGTGATTCCTCACTCACTATGAAATGTAGTGATATAGAAGACTGATGTCCACATGAAATAGTATTTTGAGACGATAGTATTTAGGGAGGTATTATTGATTATGTGTTTCGACAAAAGCTTTCAGTTGTCTGGTAAGGCTGATTGCCAAAGTTATTTAGAGCAGTATTCATTAAATATTTTCCTAGTTTTCCATTAGTGGATATGATAATTTGCTTATTTCGATCATGATTCGGTCAGTTTATATTTTTTTAAAGCAAGCGTCGATTTTCTATTTGATGAGAAAAGATACAAAGATCTAGTAGGACATCTTAGGGTGAGACATCAAGACTTCTTTTATGTCATTTTGTCGTACACTCTTTGTCATGAATGTCACGATTTTAGCCTCCTAAACTCAAATCCCTTGTGACGCGATTTTTTTAAATTTCAATCTATCCTAACATGATTTTCTGGCTCCGCCCCGAGCCGTTACTACTCTATTTCTTGAGGAGAATTTGATGATATTGTATATTTTGCTATAGTTTGGAAAGTGAGGGCGTCAAATAACATATTTGTCATTTATGATGTATTGAAGATTATAAAAAGAATGTTGTTAAGGAAATATGATTGCATTCGAGTCCCTATGATATCATCAAATAAAAAGGAAATCTAATTGGTCCTAAAAGTATTTTATTTTTGACTTCTACGTGCAAATTCATGATTACTTGGACTTGTATAATTTTTAGCAGTCTTCACGGTGTTAAAAATTTCCAAACCAATCATATATTATGTGTTATGATTATACGAAAATAGATTGCTAGCATATGCCTGAAAAAGGCAAGCTAGCTTAAATAACATATAGTCCTGAATTTTCTGATACACAATTACCTTTTTCTTCCCTTGGGTAAACATGTAACAGTTTTTATGTAATTGCTCAGAATTGTTGCATTATTGCTTAGGGATTCCTTCTGTCCTTTTTAGGTAACTTTTAACTGTCCCGCTTATAAGTTTCTTGATTTGGGAAATTCACATTAGATTTGGACATCCTAAATCATCTTGATAGGTTTTTGAGAGTCATTTACTAATCTAGAAGTTATAGACTCACATTTTTCATGACCAGTTGTTCAAGCTTTTACCCATAAGCTGTTAATGGTCAGTTTTATTAAGATACATAATATCATATTGTACTTTTAATGTTCTTTACATTAATCTGTCTGCATAGGATGTCTGACATGTTAGTGTTGGAGAAAATAATGGCACATAAAATTTGATTAATTGGCAGCATGCAGTAATTTTTTTTCTAATATAGTTACATAGTTTTTTTGTTTCGGATGGGAGACTCACTGTGTATGGCTGTCTTTTGATGTACGTGTTGAGCTAACTTTTGAATTTCTTGTCTTGACAGGGGATGCTATTTTCAAGTTGGTAATTCATTGAAGCTTGGAATGCAAATTGCCTCTGCCTTCAGAACAGCAATAAACACTTGGACCTCATGGGTTGAAAGGATGATAAATCCGAAAAGAATGCGGGTCTTCTTCTGAACTTTTGAGCCTTCTCACTGGAGGTACCGTGCTGTTCTTTGAACAATATTTAGCTTTCCATATGCATGCCATCAAATTTGTACTTTCTTTGGCTGCAAATGTAAATGTTGGTATTCCTTGCTTTATCTTTCACAGGTCCTCTTCATTATCATGTTATCCTTTTTTCTTAAAATGGAACAAGTTATATTAATTTTACCTTAACTGGTATTATATGCCAAAAGCGTTGAGACACGGCTCAAATTCCTTAGAGCTCACCTCATCTTACTTCCAATACGCTTTCTTGACTTCAAAAGTTGAGGGATCTGTAAAATTTTGGTTATTATTCCCTTGAAAGGATTTGGAAACTGATACTTTTTTCATACTGAAGCTGTTGCTACAATTAGTGTGCAATTTCTATTTGTACCATTCGCTCCTTAATCTTCTTTATTATGTATTTTGGCTCATTGTGAGAGATTTATTAAAAAAATGTTGTTTTGTTTTTGCACCAGGAATCTAACTCTGAGGCAATGCAATGTCACGAAGTTTCCTCTTTTAGATGCCAGGGGTAAAGATAGTAGTCCATTTTCAGACACAGTATTTGAGGTGGTAAACAATATGACAGTTCCTGTTACTGTTTTGCATATAACTCCAATGTCGGCATTTCGAAGTGATGCACATGTGGGTACTTGGAGTGACAGGCAGTCTTTATCTGATTGTAGCCACTGGTGTCTACCCAGAGTACCGGATATATGGAATGAAATAGTCTGCTTGGTAGCAACAAACCTGATTCTACAAGTGCAAGCACAGGGTATGTTTAATTGCCCCTTTTCCTCCTTTTTAGGCAGTCTGGAGTGGTTTTATCCCTGATCCGCTCTGGTTTGGCCACATGGTGAACCACACGTATAGAAGTTACATTGACCAACTCATTCGAGGTCTTCTACGCATTTGCATCATGCTGTTTAGAGATGGCTTCCTACTGTTTCTTCTAGTAACATCAAATTAGGATCCTTGAGGAAAAGAAAAAGGCAAACTCGAAAGAGAAACAATCATCATTCGAGCTCTAGGAGTAATCCTTTATTTCTTATCTTTGTACTGATAGATCTAGTAGCTGAAGCGTCTCGTCCTGTGTTCTTTTATGCAGATTCAATAATCTATGATGTCAAGCTCACAACCCAGCAAAGGAATCATCAAGTGAAAGACCAAGGAATTGTGCAGTTGTTAAAATATCAGAAAATTTTAAACAGAGATGTATAGTAACGACGGTGAAAGAATCTGTAAGAAACTGATTTTGTTCATTTTCGATTCTTTTTGTCAAAGAAAAAGGGAAATGTGATACTGTTGTAATACTAACTACAACAGAAAAAGTTTAGAAATGTGAAAGCCATAATGTTATTTCCTTGTATGAAGTTTTATAAGTACTATCTATTTGGTAAACTTTGTCCATTTTTGCTTGCCATTTTCATTAGTTTCTTTTACTGATGACATAATTTCAAGATAATCTACTTCTAAAGACCAATGACAAATTGACACCTTTTAATTTTTCTACTTATTTCCTGCTTAAAAGGGTTTCTTCGTTATAGGTCAAAAGACCAATTTAAACCTTGTGAAAATTCGGCATCATCTTTTTCCTTTATTTTTCTCGCATGAAGAAGAGATACATTTTTGCGGAGTTTCCTCTCAAATTTTGGTCTAGTTGGTGGACAAGGTAAGTACTCTAGCAATGAAAACTATTAAGCGATAAATTTTACATTGAATAAGTGTAAATTAAATAATCAACATATAAGGTTTTGAGCTGCTACTACTCTAAATAAAGTTGATATTTTAAGATGAAACTTCAAAAGTTTAATATAGTAGTAGGACCCATTAACGAGCAGGACTTAGATTTTAAAACTTGTCTGTTCAAATGAACTACTATCTTGTGGGACATATTAAGGTAACTTCTACATTGAATAAACATAAAAAGAGCAAATTACATAGACCTCCATCGAGGTATATGAAAATTTCATATATGCCCCTCATTCTTAAACAATTAACAAACCTCAAATTTGAACTACTCCGACAAACTTAACCTTTCACGATGGAACATGAAAGCTTAATACAAGAAGTCCCCTGAAGAATTAAATCTCATAATGTAACATTAAACATTTTTTCAACAATGGCATTGATTTCTGCACATGCATGTTGTAAAAAGAACCAAAAGGGAAATGATGAAATCAAGAAAGGAACACAAGCTTCACCAACAAGTACAAAAAAAGTTACTCCAAAATCCAGTTCATTGTCCATTGCTTTATTATTAAATACTTTGTTTGATAAAGCCACTATTTGACCCCATTCCATAAAGAATTAAATTAGATGTGCAACCTTGATTATCATCAAATATTCCATTCCCAAGGTGGAAGGAATCTAAGCAACGATGAGAAGATGTGTTTAAAATTAATTGTATAAATTACTGTCACATGGAAGAGTGTCAATCTTTTTGTCAACCATGATGTACATTCAACTTGATTGTTTTATAAAAAAGTCATTTTTTTTTAAATTCGATCGACCTCGACATGAGTTTTTAAGATCAAAGATTATTAATGTTATGTTGATAAAGATTACAAAAACAAATATAATGCTATCAAGTCCATAAATGTTGCTAACTATAATTTCATTGGATTTCCATGTTCATGACAAAAATCATGCCTGTGTTTGGGCTCTATTTTTATAAAAACTCATTTTTAACACTTATTTTCAATCACGTATTCTCTTATAAAATAATTTTATATGTAAATTAAAAAAAATCCTTATTTTTTACTACACATTTTTCAATTTTTTGCTATTTCAAAATGTATTTTCTGGAAAAAAAAAATTATGGAGCCGAGGAAGAGCCAAATTTCATGGGGTCCATTTCTTGACAAAATGAGGACCACAGACAATAAAGTGATGTTTGGTAAGACAAAAGAAACATTTTTCTATCCTTGAAAAATATTATATCCCGTCCAATCACTCTTCTCTCTTACCAAACACGACCTTGCTGAGTAAGTACATCATGTCATCGCGTCCCTAACCACCTCAAAAGGTTCAGGCCCCACCAATTGCACATTTCCACCTAACAAAATTGTACTGCCAGAACAAACTTCGTCGTTCCAGAAACTTTGATCGTTCGTTACGCTTCCCTAATTGTACCTACTTTACCTGGATATAGAATTTTATTATGGCACATTCATGTTAGCATTTACCTTTTTTTTTTTTTTTTATATATATAATTATTTTATTTTTCTCTCCTTCACTTTCTGTCTCTTCGTGGCAGAAATTGGTCACTGCTCTTTTTCGCCAATCAAGAAAACCCTAACCCGCCTGTTGATAATTTAGGTCCTATAGTCGCTCCACCGACCGGAACACTAGAAGAGCTCCTGTGAAAATATCCTTTTTCTTATCACGGATGATGTTAAATATGTGATATTTTCAGCTGATGCTACTGTTTTTGCCTTCAGTACATCTTGATTTGACGCCGCCACTATATATTGCTGTAAGTTTTTAGGAACTCTATTTTTTCGCTCTATGTGCAATAAATATGACGCATTTTATAATATATATTGGTCCCCGTGCTGATTTATGTATTCGTGAGTGCCTTTTTTGTATGAAAGATTTTCTCTCTCTTTCCTGTACTAATAAATGATTTATTTACTAATAGTTTTGTTAGAGAAGCTATGGGGTTGTTTTGTGTTGGTGATTGTCCATTTTTATTTTCCTATTTTAATTGTTTGGATTGTATTTATTGAAATTTGAGTGGAAAGACTATAGTTCGAAATGGAACAAGAATTAGAACTGAGTAACGAATTGATAATTTTTCATTAGTAATGCATCAGTAAGTGTCACTTTTTTTATTTTTTATTTTTTATTTTTATAATTTTCTTCTTTTTTTCATGGATAATGCTTCAATTTGAGTTAAGGTCAGAGCCATAAGCATTCAAGTTTTCCCAGCGTCGGTTTTGAAGCTCTGCATTTATACGGTCTGATACGAGGATACAATTATAATGTGAAGTAGAGAGTAATCACATGGTCAGAGTTAGAAAAAGGTGATATAGACAGTAGCGAGATCATTTACAAGCTATGATAACAAAAAATAAAGTTGGTAGCATATCTTCAGCCACCACTGGGATGAAGGTGCTGATTGATATTTATCTTTTTCCAAGTTGGGGAGGCTTGGGTGACCTGTAAGTGACTGTTGCTATTTTCTCTTCTCTTGATGGTAGCGACTAGCAAGAATAATTTTTATTAATTATTTTTGTTTATGTTTCAATAATGTTGAAGAAGATTGCATGGGCAATTTGAATGTGATAATTGAACAGGATTAACGGCTCCCATACAAATTCTACGAGAAGTGTGACTTGTGTGGTAACGTCAGGTGTAATGCTCTTATAGTTAATTCTTAGGTTATTTGCTTATATGAACTTTTCCAGCTGTTTCTTACCGAAACTCATTTAATGTAGCAAGTTGGTCGTTGGACGTCAAATTTGCGACTGTGGTAAATGAATTTAGTTGAATGTTTCATTTTATTTGTCATATGTGATTTTTCGTGCAGCAACTTGCACCCCAAAAGCCTACTATATTCCACAGAAGCCGTGGCAATAGCTGGAGTATGTAAAAGTAAGTTGCATGGTTTTATGGTTGAATAGTATATATCAGAGTTTTACACGTTTTTTATTTTCACCATGCACCTGCTAGTGCTTGTCTTCCTAACATGTTCATATTTTACTTTCTGTTACTTCCTCTGTTACAGAAATTGATATTGGATGCAAAGTGAAATTGTTTTAACTATTTATTTCCATTCGGTTTAGAGAATTAGAAGCATTCCAGGCGATGAGAATTTTAAAATGGGTTGCAGCCTACCTTGAGAATCCCAAATAGAGATATTGGTTTACTTTTAGTTCAGCAGGACTTTTGGGAAAGTAATGATTTAGCCTGTTGGGACTTGTAAAGTTTGAATCAGTAATTGTCCCAATTAAGCATGTTATCAGTTAGATATCTACTAATGTTGCTACAGACTCAGTCCATAAGCATGTCTTTCTGTCCAACCCAAGATAAAAGGGGTGTAACGGCTGCTTTAAACATAGATTTAACTTTTAGATAGCCAATGTTACCTGATATTCTTATGACACGCCCTCTCCAATTAGACTATCTCTGTTCCTTGTAGACTGAGAAATGAGATTTAGGACAAAATTTCACATTTGGTTATTCCATTATTCACTCATGAAGGTCCTTTAGTTGGTAGACCTGTAATTCTTTTTTTGACATTGGAGCAATTTAAGCTTTTGCCAAATATGTTTTGGCTTATTTAGGAATTTGTGTTGAACTTTGGATATAGGGCTTACTTGAATGCACCAGAAGAGTCCCCGTCCATTTGTTCGATAGATTTTGACATGAAGCGAAGGACCAACGAGGTACCTAGGAGTTCCAGAGGTTTGCAGGTTGAGGGCCCGAATTGGGTCCTTATCGCAGGCGGTGCTCTGTTGAGTACATTATCAATTCGCCTGGGATTTAAGCTGAAGCAGGTCCTTGACACCAAACGACCTGAAAGTAGTAACAATCTTTTAAAAGGTATGGAAAAGGATTCTCGTATACTCTTAGAGCTTGTTTGGGAATGATTTTTTGGAAATCATTTTCCACAAAATCATTTTCTACCCCCAAATTTTATGGGAGACAGATTTTCCCAACTTCTCAACCACACATTCTCCAAAAAAATTATTTTTCACTTAAAAAATCTCCCCCGAACAAGCTTGCAGTTTATTGGGAATAAAGTTTTAATCGTTCTTGTTGTATGTAAATTTGTTATATTCTCTTAAAGAGTTGTTTATAATCTAGGAAATGGAAAATCTACTGACGAGAAGAAGTCAAGGACCAGCCATATGCATTCAAATGCTTATTGTTTTCCTCAAAATGAGAATGGTTGCCACAATTGTTATTCAGGTAAAAACTTTCAGTCCTAATCCTATCCTTGAGTTGTTCAGAGAGTTGAGTTTTTATTGAAACTTGTACATTTTTTTTTCCCTTTTAAAGATTATTTCATTTTGTGAACAAATTTCTTTGTACTGATTTTTCTAGATGTGATGAGTTTATATATATTTGCATGTGTGAGGTTCTCGCTTATCAAAAAAGTATTCATACAAACATTCAAATGTCAATTCTTAAAGTGATTTCATGGAACAGGATCTGGAAACGTGGTGGAAATCAAACAACGGTGCAATGGCCAAATGATGACAGAACCTGAAATGGTTCTTCCATTAGTGACTGTGCCTGCTTCTGAGCTTAGCAAAGAGAATGGTGTGATCTGGGCATCTTCTCCTGATCGTCTTGATCTGCCCCAGAAGCCATTCCACCGGTCAAACAGCTCTGACTCGCCATGTGTCTCAGAATCTGGATCTGATATTTTCAGCAAGCGAGAAGTGATACAAAAGCTGAGACAGCAGTTAAAAAGAAGAGATGACATGATATTGGAAATGCAGGATCAGATTACCGAACTTCAGAACTCTCTTAGTGCTCAGCTTTCACATTCTTCCCATCTCCAATCACTGTTGGATGCCGCAAACGGGGACATATTTGATTCCGAGAGGGAAATACAGAGATTAAGAAAGGCAATAGCTGATCATTGCGTGGGGCATGTGAATTCTAGTAACAATCCCCCTACGGTTCCTGCATGGCCATCCGGAGGCAGGAATGGCCATTCAAATGCGTATCTTAAAGTTGAAAGTAATTTGGAGTCCTTGGAAAAGGGGAGAGGAGACGAGGGAAAGATTGAGATGCTGAGACAGGAAGTGAGTGAGTTAAAGGAAGTGATAGAGGGAAAAGAATACCTGGTTCAGAGCTACAAGGAGCAAAAGGCTGAGCTATCAGAAAAGATCAAAGAGCTGCAGCAGAGACTGGATTCTCAACTTCCCCATATTTTGTAGACAGTATTGACCTTCTGTGCATTCTTGTTTTGCTTCATTCTTGTGTTTCTCTGTTTTCTCATGTGATCTGAAGTTCCCAGTTTTGGAGAAGCTCGTCTCTAGTTCCTTTCATTGAATTTTTTGTTTTATGTTTCTTTTTGTGCATACGTGAAAAGAGAGGAGGAATAAGATTTTCATAAGTTTTTAGAGGTTAAATCAAGCCTGTGTGACGCAATTTTCAGTGTGATGAAACTATGTTTTGTACTTCGAACACATCAAGTCTAAAGCTTGCAATTGTAAAATATATGATGCAAGATGGGTTTGAACTCTTACTGTTTCCGAATGATTTCAGCATGCTGAGCAATGTTAAAAAATGACTGTTCCACGATATGGGACTGGTGTCAAAGTAAAGGGCCTCTAATTTAAAAGCTTACAATCTGCAAATGGTTTGTATGAAGTTCTTTGTTTTCGGCTTTTTGGTTGTCATTAATGGGTGGCTGGCTATACTACCTTTGATTTTTAAGTTTGGCAGTGTGGTCTCCATTTCTTGAATAATCTGAACTGATTGGTCGTAGCTTCAAATCCTGCTGGGAAGAATTTGGATTGCTCTTTTGACTCTAAACTAGCGACTTCTGTCCTTGGTTTCTAAACTATCATTATTGTGTGACATAAAGTGGGAAGTTGATTGTTGGTTTTTATTGCCCACTCTCGAGCAACCCAGTTATCAAAAGCAGGAAAATCCGTTTTAAATGTCCAGCATAGGATAATGGTGCTTATGATAGTTGATCAATTATCCTACGGGTACGTGGGTTGGTTTAACATCTTTCCCTCAAAAGAGATCTCAGGTTCAATGTCTATTCACCCTGAATTGAATTTTGCGCTTTCATGTAGTTTTAAAATAGGTTCTAGTGATTTCTTTAACTTGCCAACCTTATCAAATTTGAACAAATAAGCAAACTGGATGCAAAACACCAACAAAATAATCGCCAAGAAATGGATGAAATAACACCAAAAGTAATGGATGCAAAATCGAGGCAAGAATTGAATTGTTTATCCTCAAGTTGATTTTGACCCGCTACGGTGCTTACGAATAATGGAAATATACTCCCAATATGCAATGATTACCTTCTTGTGTTTGTAACACTCCAAAAACATATAAGCAATGAACCGAAAGATAATTTTTGTACTCCCTTCAAATGAAAGGGAAAAACAATTTTTTTTTTTTTTTATGCAGAATTTTTTCTAAGAAAAATGGATTTTTATTTTATGACTGCACATCATTGGGACGAAGTAATGGACATCCCAATGATCTTATTTATAGAATGGAGAGGGTGTAAGTCTGAATATTTGATCGAAGTTAACACGAAAGTCACTTTTCCATAATTTTATATTTGACCAATTTTGCATCTTTTTAAAACCAAATTCCAACCATTCAGACCGATCCTTTTAGCGTTTAGTTAGTTCAGTCTTTGAACAAGATCCAAAGACAGAGGTTTTGGATTTTCTATGACTCATTTTCGACTAGCTATACAATCTTCATTACTTCCAGAGTCCTCAAATATTTCACTAGCGGACCCGGGGAGTCCTGGGGGGCACGTGCCCCCAACTTTGAGATTTTGTTTTTTTTTTCTTTAATCATGTTTGGTATCAATTGAAATTTAAATCAAAGTTAACAATTAATTTTAATAACATATTTTATAGAATTCATAATTGTTTAACATTTATCAAAATTTACTAAAAATCTGATTTTAATATCCACCAAATAGGGGCAAAATCACAATAAATTTGAATTTCGATAATATGCTAATTTTAAAAATTCTCCAACGATCATACGTTAATCGAATCTACAAATTGTTTATATCATCTTGAAACTTATTTCGAGAACTACATTATGGACATATCGAGATATCAAAAATAGTTAAAAATACGTTAAAACGTGAGTTTTAAAAAAAGACGTCTAACTTGTATTTATTTTTAAAAAAATCAATTATTTCATTAACATTTATTATTTTTGCAATACAAATTTTTCAATATAATTTTCATAATTTTATTAGGAAATTTTATATGAAATATGACATCAGAAATTTTCGAAATTTTACATTCGAAAATGTCATATCCCATGTAAACTCTCGGATGCAAAATTACATGGGGTATGATTTTTTTGACGTAAATTTTCGATNTATAATTTTCATAATTTTATTAGGAAATTTTATATGAAATATGACATCAGAAATTTTCGAAATTTTACATTCGAAAATGTCATATCCCATGTAAACTCTCGGATGCAAAATTACATGGGGTATGATTTTTTTGACGTAAATTTTCGATTGTAAAATTTTTCCCAACTTCTTTTTAAGTTCGATTGTGTTCTCCTAACTTTAAAGTTCTACGTCTGGCGTCTGCCCCTGAATATTTGTTTTTTATTTTTTATTTTTTTGCTTGAGTTAAGAGGAGTGAGCAATGAAGTGAATAGAATAGTCAACAGGATTTATGTAACTAATCCCAAATTTATGGAGAATAAAGCGTAGTTGATCGTCATTGTTGATCGAGTTGCTGTTGCAAAAGTTCAATGCTGCTATATGAAATATTTAAGGCAGATCTTTTAGGGTGTGTTTAGTTGACTATATTTTCATGAAAAATGTCATTTTTTTATTCAAATTCCTACTTTTTGGTATTTAATTGATATTTTTCTATGAAAAATATTTTTTAAAAGTTGGTCACATGATTATATTTTCTTAAAAAATAAGGAAACATTTTCTTTATTCCCAAGTGTTGTAAATGGTAAGTTATTGGTGAATGACAATTGTACCACTGCAACTCTAGATATTATTACCATGTGTATCCTTATTTATTCCTTATAATATAGGGATTTGGTTCTCATTATAATACACACAAGTCTATTGACGTTTACTCTCTCTTATCTTTTTCTCTCTTTTTATAACACAAGTAAGGTCAACGTGCACGCACGTTGGAAAAAGATTGCCGATGGTGAATGCATTAGTTGGCGTGATTTAAAGACGTGCGTTCATTCGTTGAATTGGAAAAAGATTGTCGATGGTGAATGCATTAGTTGGCGTGAAAATGGAGAAAGAAAACAGGTAAGAGAGAAGAAAGTGAAAGAAGGAAGTATGGTGGAATTAATGAATGATGGGAGAAAGAAAACAGTTGAGAGAGAAGAAAGTGAAAGAATGAATTATGGTGGAATTAATGAATGATGGGAGTGGTATGGAGCGTTATAGTTTGCATGTGAATATGGATGGAAAATAGTGATGGGGGTGATGGGGTTTGAGTAAAATTTCAAAAAATAAAAAATTGAATTACGACGACGTGAGTGCGCGACACGTGCCCTGCCAATGTCTTGGCTCTTTTATATTATAGTGACGTGTCAGCACGAAAGCTTAATTTTTTAAAAATTTGGTGAAGGTAATAATCTTTTAAGCATAATCATTCATCACGTATATCAAAATTAAGTTGGTAACATGTGAATTATACACACATACAGATTACACGTTTATCACTCTTGTTCATCTATTAATGTGATTTATTTTTTTATAAAGCATTAAATTCTCTACCGCTGCCAGCCACTTTGTTCATCTATCAATTCATAGAACCCAAGAATCAATTCTTGACATAATAGATTTTTTGATTTACAATTCATTGCATCCTAGAAGTCGAGCATATGCAATTATTATGTTGCATTTAATTCACAGCACTTATAATTCGATTATCTATGCTATATTACTCACACCACTAGCCATGCATAATTAATTAATGTTTACTGAAGAAGTAGAAATATTCAATATTTTTTTCTGAGATAGTTACAGCTGCAATGCTGCACTCAATTTTTTTTTATTTATTTTTTTTTTTTTAAATTATGAGCTTGTTTGATAGAGATTAAAATCGGATTAAAATTGAAAAACTAATCGTTATTATTGACTTTTATTAGACAGGTGGGACCCAATAACGGCCATATTTTCAATTTTAATTGGATTTTAATCGCTACCAAACAGGGCCTATATGTATTTGGTAATTGTATTTTCTTTTACTTTATTGTGAAGTTAATCAAATGACAAATATCACAAAATTTGAGTTTGATGCACTTTACATATCAGGCAAAAATTATTTTTCATAGGTACTCGATGCTGATATTCATCTTGTCTCAAAAGGTTTGGGAGAGACAATAAAAGAAGGAAACAAAGAATCTCTGCAAGATCGTGCAAAAGCACTCATCTTCCTTCGTCGTCATCTTCACGATGGATTGAAAATTGAATATTTCACTGAAAAAGATCCACATGTTCTTTGGAA